>UELU01145065.1:10357-59088 GCA_900490025.1 Megastigmus dorsalis
ACTTTACGGCTCGAAAACAGTCCGTAAACTGCTACTTTACGGATAGAATATCGAAAAATCTTAAACAGTCCTTTCGTAACCCTAAAGCGTACTTTGAAAAGATTAGAAATTTTTAATAGAAACATGAGTTTTTCTTCATCGTTAAAAATTATTCTAAATAAGAGTAAGCTAAGAATTTAATAAACTCTAAAGATATGAATCCACGTCGATTACAGTGTTTAGGTGCGTCAAATTGTAAAAGATAAGTTATAAAAAAGTGTATTATCAACGACTTGACACGTCTAAAGATTATTTTAAAATCTATTTCGGATGTCCCTTGCTTGTTTATTTGTCTTCTCTAGTGTGAATGAACTCTAGAAATTTGCGGTGACTGACCTATTACTCAATCGTCGACTATTTCTGAGATTGGATAATTTTCGATTGTTTCGCACTACTTGTTATATCTACTTTGCTTTTTCAAATAATAAGGAATTTGTTTCATCAGTAAAAAGAATCACAATTAGTTTATTCAAACAATGGTTCATTGTTTCGCAACATTATTTTTTCTCGTTGGCGGATATCATCCTCCATAACAGCTCAAAATCTCAAACTCATCTTAATTACCCAAATTGCCGTGATCGTTTCGCGCAAGAGATCTCGCTTTTTGCGTCAGCCTTATTTGATAGAAAGTTTGGTAAAAAATTAGGAGCTCCTGGTCTTCCCCTCCACGGCTCTCCGGCCACGGAGCATCAAGCGCTCTCGAATCTACTTTATTTTCGTTGAACTTTATACGCCACCCTCTTTCGCAAGCGAGCGATGAAAAACTTAAGAAATATGTTTTTCACTCCCAGGATAGCTTGATGTTAAAAAGCACAAAAATTGCATCAGCCTTTTGAACCACGTGAGCAGCTCGAATTTAATAGAGGGAGAGATAGAGCTTATGAGAAACTGTATAGCTTTCGATGATGCTCCAGTTTAGGTACGCCAATAATTATGTCTGAACGTAATCGACAATCGACAAAGTTTTTGGCTGGACGTATATCAACGAGTTTCAAATCGGATTGGAAGTTTTCGCGTTGAAAATATCAGTGAGATGCATATATACATGTTGTAAAAAAATTACTGTTTTTTTTGAGGTCCAATAATATTTGGTTTGTCAATGCTGATGAAACTTGTGCAATGATTTAACCATGCTAATTAAGTTATTATTTACACATAAAATTCTATCAAAAGTGTCGCTATCGGCATATAAATGATACTTAATGGAGATACGGAACGATCTTTTTAATGAATTACATTGATTGCTTTTTATATTTTTAGCAGGTCGAAGTAGAGACTATTACGTTGATAACACTTCATATATTTGCGGTATCAATACTAAAGGATATTTGTATATTAATTCAAATATCTATTTCAAAAATTTCTTTATTTCTTGCTCATAGAATAAGATTTGTAATGTTCAGAAAACGTTATACGAGCACATTTCGAGTGTTTCTGCAGAAAAATAAGTGATTCCTCTCATGCGCACGTTCCACTTGTACGCGCGTGTGTGTGTGCGCGTGTGGTGTCACATAAGTATCATAGAAATGACTAGACCGATTTTAATGTTTTACGATTCATTGAAATTATAGATTGTTTAATGATGAAAAGTAGATTTTTATATTACTGCTATTTTACTTTTTCTTGGATCGGATAACAAGCGTCAAAATGATTTAATTCTAATAAAAGTTCATTTAAAGATTATTAAATTTTTGAAAGTATTTTTATTCCAGTAGACTTTCGAACTTACAGGTAAGCTTTAAAATTCTATCGATTATTTTATTTGCGAATATAAACTAAATACACCATAATTTTTCTAAGCTCACTTACCTTATTATTTACTAATGCATTCTAATACATTCTAAGCTACAAAATCGATAGACTTGAAATCAATATTCGCAAAAAACATTTTTCCTACATCATGTGAAGTTTTAGATGAAGGTGTATGTTACGTTCCGTATAACTGTATAACTAGAGTCAAAATAACTTTAGAAATAAATTTGGAAATCAAATGTCATGCTTCTTAAATAAAACAAACTATAAAATTTTATTTTCAATTTATTGCAAATCTAAATTAATATTATTTATTTAAATTAAAATTTTTGAAAATGTGCTTAATGACCTATATTCTTCTATTCAATAGTATATCTATTATAAGCACTCTAAGGCGAAATTTAGTATTCAATAGTGAAAGTGATTTGATATCTTTAATAACAAAAAAAATCAAGGAGGATGAGCGACCTTATCAAGTAGGATTTTTTTCCAATAAGCCTTCGCAACAGAAAATTATGTTTCAAAGTATAATCCAAGATATTACTACTGTTTCATTTGATTTCGAAAACTTTAATTTTATGAATAATAATACATTTCCACAGTCACTGTTATTTAGAAATCCGACGAAACATGTGTCATTGTTTTTAATCGTGTGGTCTGAAAGTAGTGAATTTAGAAATTTACATAAATTTCTAGATTTTTTTGTTAAAATGCCATCCAAGCATCCGCGACCAAAATGTCTAGTGGTATTATGCGTAAATAATACATCTAATGCAGATATTGAATTTGTACTTTATTATGCCTGGTTGAAGAAATTTTTAGATTTCACAATAATTAAAATTACCAAAGATGTCAAGCTGAATAAGCCAACAGCATTATTACACATGTATAATCCATTTTTCGATGTCTACAGCGTATTGGATTTCGATGTTCCAACTAAAATTTTTCCTGACAAACTGTTAAAAGGAAATAGTTATAGGCTCAAAGTGCCAGTATTAAAAATCGATCCTCACATATATTTAATAAAGGATAATAGTACGAAAATGAATAAAATCGGTGGCACTTATGTACCTTTGATGAATCTTATGGTAGAACATCTAAATTTTTCATACGATATGGAAACGTATCAAGATATGACGCCACTTACAGACTTTTTTGAAAGCGTATTCAGTAAACTTGATAACGGAAAACTAAATATGATGGTGCAGCCGTATTTCGCTGGAAAGACAAAGTATCTTGCACTTGACACTGGATACGTTAGAGAAAATGTAGTTGCTATGGTACCAATTATTCCAACTAGAAGTATAAATATATCCTTAGATGTATTTGTTTACATATTTCTTATTCCCTCAATTATTTGTTCATCAAATATTTTACTAGATATATATAACAATAATCTGACAAAATTAAGATTAATAAATATCTTAGAAATTCTTTTGGGAATATCAATAATTCATACGCAAAATCTTGGCAAACGAAACGTTGTGCTTCTTATTGTAACGGCGTTATCTTTAATATATTCTATCGCTTTTTATTTGAAGCTCATGAATATCACATTAACAGAAGGCGAAGTATCTTTTGATACTTTTGAAGCATTAAATAAATCGCAAATGAAAATTTATATTACTGATACTCAGCAGGATATCATTTTCAATAATCATCCGGACCCATATGCTCAAAGTATAAGTTTGAAGGTAATAAAAACCGCAGATAAAAAAGTGTGTCAGGATATACTACGTACAACTAAATACGCAATTTGCATTGAAACTTTTGGCGTAACAAATGCGTTTGTACAAAAGTATCGAACCATTGATGGAAAGCCGATAGCAAAAATTGCTAAGCCTGCATTCTATTCGAACCGTTGGGGGTTTTATTTCGAAAAAAATTCTGTATACATCGAAAAATTTTATCATGTTCAGCGGAAGATTTTTGAATCTGGAATTAACAAAGCTATTATTAATAAAATGGAAGTCAAAACTTCAATAAACAATGAGTCAAAGGAAGCAGATCGCAGTAACTCAATATTCCGCATGACTTTAATAATAGCGTTTGGTCACATAGTATCCACTGTAATTTTCTTAATTGAACTGTTGATTGGCAATAAAATTATAGATCGCTCCAATGTTATAGAATTGAAAAAATAATGATTTGAAATATATTATATTATGGAATTGAGCGATCGGCACTTCTGATAGTGTCGACTTACACTTGCACCCTCTATTCTCTCTACCTCACCGAGTTACTTACTCACGTTGTGCTCTCCGCCACTTGGCCATCGGATTCCGAACGGAAAACGTCATAAAGAACTTGACAAGAATTATCCTACTTCTGTATTAAATCATAAAGTTGTGATTCAATTATTCTCCTATTTTATCCTCCAACCTCAAAATATTCAACAATATTAAATATGAATATGATTAAATATTGTAATTGATATTCTATTATGATAATAAATATGTAAACATTAATCGCATCACTATAATATTATAATGATTTATACTCACTATTAAATTGATTTTATATTCAAATTTGAATTTTAAAATTTTTATAATTAATACTTATAATTATTAATTATAATTTATATTTATATTACTTTTATCATTTATATTATCTATATATAATTTATAATTTCTCACTATTTTATAATTATGCACATTATGATTGATTTACAGATAAAAAAAAATATATTATAATTATCTATTTTTTATAATAATAACGAAATATTTTAAAAATGAGCAAGTAGTTACAGTAAAGTGGATAATCTAAAATGCGTGTAGTATTAAAATAAAATATTAACGTTAATCCTACCAAAATAGATGGTTGATTTATCGAATGACTAAAATAACAATTATCCTTTAGACAACAGGAGGATCATAGTGCCCACCCCCTTTTCGCACATGGATATAAGCTGGGACTTGTGATGGGTAAATATTACCCTCGATGTCGATTTATCTCTTCACTGCCGTGAGCTTATGAGCATTGAAAAATATTTGAGGGAGTGGAAAGAAAAATATTTCGTACATGTGTTGTACATTAGATTTAAAATGAAATGAGCATTGTTATATTCTGGCATTAAAAATATACTAAAAAGGAAAGTTATAGCTCGATTAAATTGTTTGTTTGATTGCAAAGAATGGAGTTTGTTATATATTTTTACTTTCTCTAGGAGAAAACCATTGCAATTATTCACGAATGAATTTGACTTCGTTGTTTTCGTGGATATTAATTTTATATTTATAGATCCAATTACATTTAACAATGTTTCATAAAAATATTTGCTTACCGGTATACCATACAGTTAATGGTCAGGTCTTAAAAATTGATATTATTAAAATACTCGAGTTAGAAAAAAATAAGATTTTCGGGAATAAGCAGTTCACATGCCTGAACAACGATCAATATTGTGTTTATCACACTATATCCAGTAATTGACATAATAAATTTTCAAATCTATATCGACTGAGCAATGATCATCTATATGCGAAGATCCACTCATTCCATTAAGAAATACCTTTGTTTGCACTATACGAGCAATTCCTACGATCTCGCATCCCCGACGATCCTCCAGAAACACGCGCACGCACATACGCTCATCCGCTTTATGAGCGACAGAGATAGTTAGCTCGCAGTCTGCGGAAATTGCATTGTGGGAGGGTATAGATATATACACATACGCTCAATCCTATATACAGTCGAGCGCACTCGAAAACGCTCTATAACGGGGGGGCGTATTGTCATCGTGAGCTGCCACGATGCTTTTGGGGGGTTTGCCTCCATGGGGGGTTGGGCGAAGAGAGAGAGAGAGAAAGGACAATGCGGATTTGCCATCCTCGCACTATTTGTTTAATAGGGCTTATATATCGCGTTATAGGGTTTCGGGGTTGAGGCTCGCGCGCGAATTGAAATCAAATGACGCGCGACCCCGGGTCTATTATGCGGCTGGGACACGCGGATTATATGTGCTCTCCGACACTGCAGTGTGTGTGTGTGTGTGTGTTTGGCTGTGCGTAAAATGTGTCTAGAGTTGATTCAATCGAACTGGAATTTAATGTCCACCTCGATTCTCGGTTCCGGATTGCTCGCTGATGGCGTGGACTCGATGCGCCAGCTATTGTTTATGAATTTGCCCGAGTCATTTGTCAATTTGTTTGTAAGCTCGCATGATTAGATGGGCGTTTCGATGAGATTCGGACAATTCGAATGATCTAAGAGAATAAAATATATCATTTTAGCGTAAGTAGAAATAAATGCGTGTAAGTGGATTTAGCAATAAGAAATGAAGGAGTAAGAAGCGAGTATTAATTGAGGGTATTTAATATTGTAATCGTATCGAACATGTATGAAAAAAAAAACATTCTTGCTTTATCTGGGTGTAGATCACCTCTGACCGCGCTGCCATGGAGCGTAACCGCACCAGGCTCAATTATGAATATTAAAATAAACTAAATTGATAAGAATTTCTTAACTTTTCTCGCTCGCAATATCTTGCTTAATACGACAGATACTTTTTACAATTTTTTTTTTCCTCCGTTCGTTCGAGCTCCGGCGATTATGAACAATTAAGTATTTTATTAGTCGCATAATTAAGCGATAACTGACTTTTAACTGCTTATTTCGCGTGTTTTCGTTTGTTTTTTTTTTTCATTTTAGTAACAAAATGTATATATCAAGTACCTAAATTTCTCTTTGATTAGATACAAGTTTTCTGAAAAAATAAGTGAATAAAATTATTTATGATTGTAGAGCTTAAACGACGTACTTTTTTTTTAGATGAGATAGTTAAGAAATAATGCACCTACTCAGGAATTATTACTTAGCAAGTGCTAAAATGGATTTTCTGAAAATGACTAATAACTTAATAAGAGGTAACGCAATAAACATTTACGATTTAAATAAACTGTTTTGCACATAAATGTTTAAAATGTATTTTATGAAGAAATACAAAGGAGCGAATTATTTAAATTGTTACATTAGATCATGCATTTTCTTAGTTGAAGACAATGAAGTCATTAAACGCCAGTAGACCAGTTATAGAGAACTTCGCGCTTTCGATATAATACTAACTACTTAATGAGAGACAAACATAAAACAATTAAGCTCGATGACACAAAATTATATGGTATATACTAAATTTAAAATAAACATAACCAAATATTTCGACCTCATTTAAGCCCTTTTAACAAATTAAAATGAAGGAATCTGTGTTAATTGAATTTAAGCTTGGTAAAGCATGCCGATGTCGCAACTGTGTAATCCGAAAAATGCCGTGATTATCGTTAATTTAGCATCGTCTTTTTAATGTAGGTTTACGATGCGCTCGTAAACTAGCCGAACAGCTATCGCAATGAGAAGTTGCTCTGCGTTAATTTTACGCCGTCGAATAATTGCTCTCTCAACTATTAATGCAGTCGGGCGTTCCGAAACCAGGGACATGGGTTTTAAATCAATTCATTTTTCAGCTCGCGCGTCCTTCTTACCGCAATTAGTTCAATTTTAACTCAACGCTCATCCTCCTAAAAAAACATTGATTTAAACAAATGGTACACGCACCTAATAACAAAATTCAATCGCTCATCGGTATTTGTTCTCGAAGTACACACCGAACATGATGGAATTTATTTAGTGAACAACAGCAGACCGGACGGGCAAGAAAAGAAAGTAGAAAAACGAAGCTCATCGATAAAGAGCTCGTAAAAACTTTTAGTGCCAGCCGCTGATTTCTGCATCGCCAATAATGTGGGCAAACCTGCAGGGCGCGCATCTATATACACACTTATATATATATATATGTATACAGAGCTCCAGCAACGGATAATGATAATAAGCTGCACATAGTAAGTGTATATACAGATGCTCGTGTAAATTCTCGCACTCGGTGCATGACGGCAACGAGACGAAAGCGACCTTGCGCGCGCGACAGCATCAGGTTCGAAACTGTAAAAAAAACTTTATTAAAGGTCGTTAAATAAATTGGCGTTTAAGTTTGTTCAACTACGGGGCTGGGACTCGTATTTTTTTTATACACAGTCGTAATCGGAACTAACGCTTGCTAATTGTATGCCTCGAGTCTGTAAAACTCTAAGAAAATTAGATTGTACGAATACATTATTTGAATTGTTACACGGGTATAAAATGCACGAAACAAAGTCTTTGTTAGTTTTACGTATATAAAGTAAATCTTATAATTGGTCTGCAATCTTAAATTTGCGTTTCGGAATCGACAAAAAAGAAAGTATCTACTCTCAATATGAAAATGTCTATTTTATTCAATAATCGCTGAACATTGTGTGCCGGTATAAGACTGATTTATCTAAAAATTGTTTCCAGTTTTCTAAATAGTAGGAAAATGAAAAATCGCCCAGTTGATCGAAAAGAAGTGTTTATTTTAAGACTACGAAAGAAGCCTGCCTCCACTTCCGCGCGTCATCTTTTTTGTTTAACGCGTGATTTCTTCCCCCCGCAGAAAAATGCCGTGTGTAAAGCCACTTTTTGCCGTGCCTGTACACACCTAATACATCTTTAAGTGGCAGCGGCGTTAAAAATAATACGACGCGTTTTACTGTTTATTATAGTTCCTTTTTTTCCCCTCCCCCTCTCTCTCTCTCTCTCTCTGTGCACCTCTTTCGCTACGCATCCCGAGCGCCACGAACGCATACCTCTGCATAATTTACGCTTCACTTATATACAAGCAAGCTGGAGAGAGAGAGAGAGGGACTTTCGGTAATTTTCGGATAATTACGGTATACGCGCGTGTGCGTCGTCGTCGTCGTCTTCTTCGTCCTCGTCGTCGTTACATGCGCTGCACATGGGGAGCGATGTGCGCCGCAGCAATTTACATGTTGTTAGCGCGTGATTGATTGACTTACGATTTTGTGGGTTTTGCGCGCGAGGGACTTTATTAGCAATAAACGTGTTCATTTGCGGAGGCGAAAGTATGTATATACGCCAAGACTCGAGCATCGCAGGGAATTATAAAGGCTCCAAGCTCGTGGCATTCTTTTTCGCGGATTCGTTACGTACCTACTCGTGCACTTTATTTTTCATTCGATTAAAATGTTAATTTTTGATCTAGGCCTGGCCGGATCCGCTATCTTCATTAAACAATATGTTTCGCTTGCGATTCTCGCTCGTATGCCGGATTAATTATATGCGGAGCTTCGATATAAGCTCTGACGAAATAAATGTGTTAAATTTTAAAGATGAGCGTGCAAAACTTAAGAATACATTTCGGTATTAAATAAATGAAAAGGAAAAGAAAAAAAAGGTTAAGCGGTAAATTTAAAAGTATAATTTACGAAAATTTACACTGCTCGAGTTCTTAAAAAGTAATGAAAGGACTGTTATATTTTTGTACGGGAATAAACCGGTTTCTTAATTTGATTGTTAATGCATCTCAAAGATTAGTATCGTAAAAATTGAATAATGACTTAATGTCAAAATAATACGGTTACGGTATATGTATACACAAGTCCGAAGTATATATGGTGTACTTATGCCGATGTCCGTTTAAAGGCCCAAACGTCATTAAAAAACGCTTAAAGGAAGCACGCGCTAATTACGCACCAACGATAACTGGCAGGTATGCTGAGTATTTGAGCAAATATAGATAACAATATATGTTTCTAACTTTATTGGAAGGATAGAAGTTTGTGCAAAAGGCATGAATGACTGGCAGTTTTCAAACTCTTTACACTTTCAGCCGAATCTAGCGTAAAGTTGAAAAATCGGTCCGCATCGAGCGCATAGCGAATTCGTTGATTCCAATGGCGATGCGCGAGTGCAGGTGTCGCATTATACGCGCATCAGCCGCGATTCGAGCGCGATCAATTTACGTCGCTACTTTTCGGTATACCCGAACGTGTGCGCAACTCCCTATACATATATAATATTACACTCGCACCGAGTGGTTTATCGTCTGTGCGCATGCCCTCGTAAATTCATTTAATTCAATATTATTTGGGCACCGAGTCGTTAATTACGCCAGCTTGGCGCGCTTATATTATTCATATTATACGGTAAATTCGGACGCAATCGATCACAATCGACGTGTCCTCAATGGTCTATACAATTCATAACGCATCTGCCTCGTATAATCCTCGTGCTTTATGTCCCCTCGCATATAATCGGTTAGCCATACATGTATACACGAATTTCTGGCAAAGCGCGCCACGCCGGAGCAGTAATAATTATTCGGCGCGTAACGCCAGCGATGATTGGGAGTGATATTGAGCTACGATTAATTAACCGATGACATTTTTTTTTCGCGAAAAGTTCGTATATGCATTATCCCGTTATGTGTGTGTATGTGTGGGATGCGAAGTGCAGCTGCGAAAGACATTATATTTGCGCTTCCGTTGCGCAGCAGAAGCGAAATTTTCGTGCGCCGCCACCGTCATATTTTATGCCCTCTGATATTTATTGCTTCATAATATTTACGCGAGTACGTATATAAATTATTTAGTTAAATGAGTTGGGATTAAGCCGCGCGAGCCAGTTTATTTATTAGAAATTTATGGAAATCTTGTCAGATGCGGAAGGATACGAGGTGTTACATATATCAAAATTATTATGTTTTTTTTTTCTTTTTCGCTTGCGCGGCTGCATATGCGGAGAATGCAAAACAAGTTGTTAATGGCAACGAAATTTTTTGTTCGTTAAAGAGTTTTGTAATGCAATATGGTTTTACGAATATTACCCGTATTTATCTCATTATTGAAGTTGTGCACGGTTCAGCGATTTAATAATCTTTGGGTTTGTAGAACGGTATTGGCAATCTTTGACGTTTAACGAAAACGTTACATGTATACAATGTTTGTTTTACATAATGTAATAACCACTATTACGCAATGAGGCAAAAAAATGTGGCGATGCGAAAATATCAGATAATCGCTACAATGTAACTTTTATGCTGATCTCGAAAACAGTATATATCGGTATATACTCGATCGACCAGAAGTACAAATTCTTTTTTTCCTCAAAATTCAAACAATCATCTCGCAAACAAAATTCATTTCAATTCATCTCCTATATAATACAGCCATACCTCGGCATTTTATCGACTTCGCACAAACTCGTATATATATATGTATATCCGGCACAATCCCCATATATACAGTCGTTCCCTCGGTTGTGGAGAAGCTGCGTCGTTACGAAAAAGCCGAGAAAGAGAGAGAGGAACGAAGGGCGTAAAGAAGCAGAAAGAATGGGGAGTCGCGCGCGCGCTCTTGCAATATAAAGCCTCTGCCGCTGAGAGAGAGAGAGAGAGAGAGAGAGAGAGAGAGAGCGAGCGTTAAACAAATAGCAATTCGCCCGAGAGACTGCGGCAGAGGCTCGCGCCGGGGGGGTATATAATCGTCGCGCAGCTCGTTCGACGCTCGTCCGCACGCGCGCGCCTGCGTATATACGCAGGTGAAAATTGCCGGTTTCGCGCGCGCGCGCGCCAGCTTCTCTCTCTCTCCCTCGCCCTCGCCCGAGTTTTATCGGCTGAAATTGCCCGGAACCGTACAACGCTCTCGTTCTCTCCCAGTTCCATACTTTATATACACACACACACACACATATATATAGGGTTGGCTGCAGCCTCCGAGCAAGAGAGAGATAAACTGTATGAGCGCACTTCGTGCGTGTATAGATATATAGACGCTGTTCCGAGACGTGCGCCGAGGCGCGCGAGAACCGTCGCTTATTCTTTACCTCCTTCGGACGCCCGGTCCATCTTCATTTTTCTCCAGCTCTGCTACTGCTGCGCAGCGAGAGAAAGAGAGAGAAGAAGCGATAGTTTCGCTTTTGATTTTTTACGGCTTTATGCGCAGAAATCATCCTCCTCTCGACGTTTAATCGTATGTAAAAACAAACAGTACTTAACGCGGGAGCCACGAATGATCGCTTCTGAAAGTTTCCTTTGCCCCTTTCATATAATGGCGCGGCTGTAATTCTCTCTCTATTTCTCGCTCGGGCGCTCACTACTGGCAAACAAAGAATTTATGAATGGACGAGGCTCTGACGGCTTGATTTTTCTCCCCGCGCACGAAGCGTTTGTAGTACATACAATTTTGCTACAAATGCGCTTATATGTTATAGGGCCTCGGCAAAATTTTCCTCTTAGGATCAATTTGCGTTCGCCTCGGCGCTGCCGCATGGATTACCCACTGTATATGGTCCTATTACGATACGCGTGTTTGCATTGCGGGCAATTTTGAAATTCCCCGAGCTACCGCAACGTAAATAATTCATTCGTTCTTGGGCGAAGCGAACCTTTGAATATATACTTGTCGATTTCACAGACTGGCTTTGTTTTACGATACTCTGCGGTTAACACTAGTATATATTGATAGAATAAATAGATCTTCTGATCCGATATAATATCTATGTAAGCAAAACTACACTATAATTATTATATTATACCAAAGAACAATGTTTACTTCTGCCCCGTATGCGATATTTCACAATTTCGCAGTTGGAACTCGGTAGGCGCGCGCTTATATGCCCACCATGTAAAGATGACTATTACGACGATTAAAGTTATTACAAGCCCATTTAAGTTTTTAATTTATGCAATTTTCATCGCTCCGACTTGTTAACACGTGTGTGCTTTTTTTCTCCTCCCTCGTTAACACTTATGGCCTTATGCGAGAGAGAGAGAGAGAGAGAGAAAAAAGAAACGGAATATTTATTATATATCGACTATTATATTCCGTGGAGCGCGAGCGCACGAGATGAGGCGATTATTTTTCTCCCGGAGAGCTGCGACTGCAAGAATTTATACTTTATTTCAACCTGTATGCTCGAGTGTACGTGTGTGCATTACTCGCGGGGCCGGTATATAAATAAATGCTTTTGCCGCGTAATGTTCGCGCAAATAACTTCTGGTTTTCGAGCCTCGGTGCGGCCGCAACACAGTCTGTAATACACATCATCGATTCGTAGAATACGAGAAGGAGAGGGGGAAAAAAAAAGAGACTTTTACGATCCGCGCGGGGATTGTTTCGCGCGGCTTCGATCCCTCTTAATTTTGCCTTGCCATGGCTGCGCTGATCATTGCGACGCGGGGCCAAGTCGAGCGATGCGAGACAAAAACAAAACCGCAGAAAAGAATTATTAATTTTCTGTAAGTATAGGATTTAGCTGCGCGGCGCTTATAATTGCCCCACGCGTATATATGTAAGGGGCAATGAAACCTTTTTGTCGGCTGATCGTCGAGCTCCCTGTATTACTTCAAACTATATATATATATATACACTTTTGTATAATAATAGAAAGAAAGAAGCTGTTTAGATAATTATTCCGCGTGCGGCCCGAGAAGTTAAAAAATAGATCGATGAAGTTGGATCTCGCGCGAGGAATATTCGGATGAGTGACTCCTATACATATAAGTATAGCTGTGCATAGACAATGTTTGTCGAGCGTAGAAAGCGAATCTGAGGGAAAATATGCGCGTATACAAGAAGCTGATTGTTTCAGGGTGCGATTGCTACCTTTGTTCCTACGACAGCCCAAAGAGAAACAGCGGTAGCGATCTCAAAAAAAAAAAAAAAAAAAAAAAAAGAAAAACGAGAACTCCGAGCAAAACCAACAGAGGTGTAAACAAAAACGAGGCATTTCTATCCTCGAGGTTCGCAGTCCCGCCTTTTTTCTTTTTGTATATCGCGTTCACCATCGGCAAAGTTACGCGAGCGCGCGGCGCATCCGCAACAGCAGCAGTTCGCACACACAGAAAAAAAGGCATCGTGCCGGGCAATCGATCCAAATTGCATCCCCGCGCGCTTCCGCGCGCCGGAAGTCGTAATGCACAAAGATCGAGCGGAATAACCTATCATTTAACAGAAGCGCGCAAAAGCGAGAGAAAGAGAGAGAGAGAGAGGAAGAGCAAAGCTTCGTGGTGATTTTCACTCCCAGCAGCTCTCGAGACGTTTACGGCGCTGTACTTTTCCAAACGATCCTTGTATATACATATATAGATATATGTGTGTGTGCGTGAATAGTTGGCCGTGGAGAGGAACGACGAAAAGTTAGTGCGTAGTCGAGGAGCTTAGAGTTAGGAGGCTCGCCTCTTCCGAGGAACAAAGCAAAATTGTAGCGCGAACCTATGGGCTTGTATACACTTGCGTGGTGGTTCTTTGTTTTATCGTGAATACTTGGGGAAGCGGTTATGCTTTGTGCGAAAAGATTGAAAAATTGTTTCGTTATAACGAGATAATACCGTATAGAGGAGGACTCTAATTGGAACCAATATTCCACGTGGAAGAAAAAAATAACAATAAAAAAAAAAATGATTTTTAAGGCTCTAATTTTGTTATTTACAAGCAATTCGCGAAAGCGGGCGCCGCGACTGATATTTCAATAAATTATAACAAGCCATGCAATATTTAGTTAAACGTATGATCGATTATATGCTCGCGGCCGGGCGACCTTTAAAAACAAAAAGTTTAAGCCCGTTCAAATAACAATCAAACATAATCTTGGTGTAGTGCGCATAATATATATACTGAAACGGTCGTGCGACAGTGACCGTATAGGTATTTAATTAGCTGTGACAGAGTTGCTGCCGCCGCCGCCGCCGCCGCCGCCGCCGCCACTGCGCACTAGCAGCTCGATTTGCCCGTGATTTATTGCCCGGCTACCCGCCCGACACTGGAATTGGACAGAATTATAATTGGCTCGACGTAATTTATTAATGAATTTACGAGTTTTCTCTCGCCGCGGCTGCAGTTGTATTACTTGTATTGCACTTGTTTATTAGTATTGTCACGAGCCTGTATATACGCGGAGTTGGAGAAACTGCGGAACACATTGTATTTTATTTCATTGATAAAACGAACGATTACACGATGATTATATGGAGCGGCTTTAATGACACTGTGTAGAAATGATATTATACTTGGGTTTTCGTATCGTTTTAGGAACTTTGACGCGCAATCGTGGAAAGAAACACAAACTTGGCACTTGTTAATTTTTTTTATAATACGTTGACTACTTTATCAATTGATTCG
Source organism: Megastigmus dorsalis (assembly GCA_900490025.1). Classification (NCBI taxonomy): domain Eukaryota; kingdom Metazoa; phylum Arthropoda; class Insecta; order Hymenoptera; family Megastigmidae; genus Megastigmus; species Megastigmus dorsalis. The sequence goes on from UELU01145065.1 coordinate 25,138, forward strand.
TAATTTATGGACATAATAGCTGCGGGGATTTCTGCCGAGGAGATTACAGATAACGATTTAATAAATTTTCATTTAGCAATTTACAACTGCAGTAAATTGCGCGGTATGATTATTAGTCCCGCGGAAGATAACATCGTCTCATTATATGAATATATATATATGTAACTTACGGTCAGCGCATTCGAAGTAAGCGCGTTTCTACAATTTAAATTTCAATACATTTTACTTGATCCGGATCAATTTCGAGGGAAGCATATATTTTTATTTATAAACCTTGATTTACTCGATAGTTTCAAAATATTAACAAATTAAAGCTCATATATCCGTAACCCTTAATTTTTTTGTTATACTTCTGCATTAGCTCACTTGTACTTAAATTTTTATTTTCTTTTACCCCGACATAATTTATTGCAATTTGTATAGTAAATCAGATAAAGAAATATATATACAGCACTTAAGGATTTAATGATTGAATAAAGTTTAAGTGACTTTTTATACATGTTATATAAAAATTTCAAAACCTGTTATTGCCTTTATCACTGGCTTTATCGCTACAAACAGTATTTAAGATAGCTGTGGAAAAATAGGACACGAATATTTTATATACCATAATATACATATCTTGCACAATAATGTATACATCTCAGGCGAGATTAGAAATTTAGTTAATTTTAATTAGATCAAACCGAACGCAGTTGAACGTACAATTTCAAGGGTACAACCTCGTATATCTCCGGCAGCCATTCAATAAATGCGAGAGAGGTCTTAAAAAAAGCTGCGGGAGAATCGAATCTCTGATGGAACTGGTATATAGGTATAATAATCGCTATGGTATTATATAGCGCCGAGAAAAAGTGGTTGAAAAGGCCATTTCTAAAACGTTAGGAGCGCGAGAACGTATAGGACAAAGATTCGAGAGCAGTGCGCAGCATCGACGCGGCTCGTTTTACGCGGTGCAAAACGACGCCTTTTTATTGCTCGACTCCGGGCTATGCACACGGAAAAGCTCCCAGTGCACGCGATCGCTTTCCCGGGATCGACTTCCATGGACTTGCTTAAGAATGTACATACGTACAAGTCACATATATACAGCGACAATATTCGTGACCATATATAAATAGTCTATACTAGCAATGATTATCGAATTATAAAAATAATTTTGCTCCATTTCAAATATAATTGTATAAATCGGCCACAACAGATCCACTATATATACGCACCTCAAGTATGAAATAATTGCAAATTGAAACTCGCCTCGTGAATACCCTATAGGCCTTGGCAGCATACGATACCCGGACGCGTGTACAGGCCCGCGGAGCAGTTCGCATTCAAATCGAGCCTACACCCATACATAGAAGCATGAGAGAGCTCACGCGCAAGAGCCGCAATAAAAGCACCTCACCTCTGGCTGATGGCGCAGGTCGTGCAGCCGCAGCCCTCCAACTCAGCCCTTACCATTACACTTTTCGACTTTACGATTTCTTCGGTTTTGCGTTCGCGCAGCCGCGCTTGTATAAAATCGAAATAGTGCGCGCAAAGGGATTCCATTTTACTCAAATAATCTCGAGTAGGCGAACCGAGGGTATATAGAAGTCGCGGTGGTGCGAGAGCTCGTAAAGCTAAGGCCGTGTGTGCACAAGGAGGGGGCAATCTCTCGATCCTTTTTTTTTACGAGCGACGGTGGCGGCGGAGTCTGCGAGAGCGGATTTCTATAGCGATCGACTTGTGCTTCGACGCGCGAGTCATCGAGAGGCTGGTTTGCGTATATATATATATCGGGATGTGTTCGAGATTATCTTTTCACCTGTAAGCTAGTCAGATCCTTTTTTTCTTTGGAGAATAGAGAATTAGGTAAGGTGGGCGTGGACCGACGCGTTGTGTATACTGTGATTAACGCGGGTGCATCGGTCGAGGCTTGACTTTCGACGCATTAGGAAGTTTTTTTTCTTTTTCCTCCGGTCTACGAAGGCGTCGGTTAATTTTCCACGAAAGGCGCCAAAGATGGAACGAATGCATCAGGCGCCAGGAGATTTTTCCCTTTTAACGCCACCGACGCCGCACTTCTTATTAGAAGGTGGGAGATGCACGATTTAGCTTCGACGTCTTATGAGATCACTTTTTAATTACTTATATTGCTAGATATAGTAAGGTCGTAATTGGCTGGTTTATCCGTAGGCTCATTTATCTATGACAAAAGCGGCTCATTTGATATAAGCATAATATAGTTTGTGGATGCTCGAAAGTAATTACAAAGACTTGTTTTAAAATATTTTTTCAAGCTCAAAGCCATAAGTATAGTGGAAGAAAAATAAGATTTTTAAATGAACGATTTTGTATTTTTGTTACCTACCGTAATATTGCTAATACTACTTATATAAATTATCATTTTAATTTGCTCGAGATTGATGTGGGCGATCAATTTTCGCAGCACGTATACTTTTTTACAATTCATACGTTACATACATGCACAATATTATGTAAATATTTCATCAACATTTTTTGACTTCTATCCAAAAAAATCACAACTGTCATATCGGGTTGAGTTTCGGCGCAGCGAAAATCGTTCCACCCACTTATCTTGCAGACCAGTCACATTCAACGTCGCGTAAGCAGCTTACATAATAGTTATATACAAAGCGGTATAAGCGCTTTTCAGCTGCTAATAAAGATGCATAGAATATATGCCCGTATCCATATTTCACTATTAATATGTAACAAGGATCTTTTTTGTGCTCGGCGTAAGAGAAAATTTGAACGAGCACTTGTCGCGCCCACGAACGCAAGGATGTCGCTCTTGTATATCTATATTACATTTTAATTATCAAGCGTTTTCCGGTAAATTGCCCTGATATACAGTTGACAAGAGGTTATATATTTTTGTTGGAGAGTTAATGAGTGGTTCGAATGAAATAATATTCCATTCAAGGTTTTCGTAAGAAATACGATACTTTTTACGAAACTATCGGTAAATGAGTAGATAAACGAAAATAAATAGAAATGTAAAAAACTATTTCAACACCAAACTCGCTTTGAATTCCACTCGAGATCGGAGATTTCTCAATAAAGCGACCGTAAATTTTATTTTTAATGCGCCATAAACCCATAAATAAGCCGCGATAATTACTTAATGTGTCGTTAAACAACTCCTAGGGAGCGAACAATAATCCTCATTATAATTCGATACCAAAAATCATCAAAACGGTTAATGCCCAAACCCGAACCAAAAAAAAAATCTCAATTTCAAGACTCACACACACGAGAGCCATAACACGCGATCCGAGAAGTAAAAGAGGAAAGTCACAAAAGTGGCCACTGGAGTTTTTCGAGAGTGAGCTCGAGAGAGCGAGAGAGAGAGAAAAGACTCCGTCCCAAAAATTTACGCGTTTTCGTGGAAAAAGAAACAACACACGAGGAGAGATGAAGGAGAGGTTAAACGGCACCAGTTCTCATGTAACCCGAGAATCAAGTCGGACGTGGCCACATGTCGGGACTCTCTTTCTCTCTGGACACGAGTCTGTTGTGTCACTAATTCCAGTAATTAAGCAGATACTTTAAGACCGCCCGTTGAGATGTGCCCGAACGAGAGGCGCGTCGGGTAGCTTTTTACAACTCATGTGTGTGCGTGGACCGATGGAAGAAATTCTCTGGTGTGTTACGATTGCCGTTGACGTCATATGCGCGAGGGGCAAGAGTATTTAGCGAAAATTTACTTTGCTTTAGTGCCAATTTGTGCTCACTTGCCCCATGGGCTTCACTCAATTTGCTTATACTCGCGTGTTTTTGCTCCAGGTGCTTATACTTTGTTGCGGGGATCGTCTTTCAACGCTTTATAAAGACTCTTCTGCTCAAATGTGTATAAACGCGCTTTCATAAAAAATATATTTTATTCTCCGATTGATGAATTTTTATTCCATTCGTTCAATTTTAAGCAAGGAAAATCGCAACCAAGAATGACCGTCGCATAACTTTGCGGTATTTTTCTATAAATTTGACTAGATTTTACAAAATAACATAAATCTGAAACGACATAGATTATTATTCTTTATTAAGATATTAAGGCTGCTCTTCTCCTTAAATAATTTTGATATTCTCTAAGAATATAGATGCGCATAAGTCTGGTCACATAACCAGTCACGTGAAACCATGCTACGATATTTTTTTCCAGAATTTTAGCCTCATTTTACAATATAGTGCAATTACTCTTCTACTTGTTTTATAAAATATACATATGAAGTATAATCTTTCCAGTGACAAAAACAATGTGAAGTTTTACGACAGTCATTACAGCCCCGACAGCTTTCAGTTTTACCGCAGAAGCTATTTGTAATATTTAACAGAAGAAAACTTTTTTTCAAAAACACATTTAAACGCGTAATATCAGCGTTCATTCGATTTTCCTCGCGATAACGGAAAAAAAGCGTATATTACGAGCTTTAGCTCAACTGCGAATCAGAACGTAGTTAGCTAATGCGAACCGCAGCGAAGAACGAGCCTCGGGGGGATCGGCAAAGCCCCAAGGGTTTCGCGAATTTATATCTTGTCAAGTGGTTAAAGTGTGCTCTCGCGCATCTATAGCTTAGAAGAGCTTATAGCTTTAGGGCGATTCGCCGTGATTGCCCTTCGGTGGTGAGCTGGAATTCGACAATTTTATCGAACCAGTCGATAATTTCAATGTCTATATGGGATGGATATGTGCGCGAATATATGGATGATTGTACTGAATTCATTTCAAAGATCTTTTGCTCAAAGTATTTAAGAAAGAATCATTCTCATCTTCGCAAATACAAGTAAATTTTCTAGCTAAATTAAAGTTTGAATAACGAAATGAAAAAGAAAATAATCCCTAATTTTCAATTTTACATAATAATCACTCTATAGGTTTTTGGATGCGATCGATCGAGTTACTTTACGAGTGCTTTACAAACACACAACCAAAATCACCTGGCAACCCGCGAATTTCCAAAAAAAAAAGAAAAAAAAATGTACAAGAAAAATCAAACAAGCCTATAAGCCTCGGTAATAAGTTAAAAACACAGTGAGAGAGAGAGAGAGAGAGAGAGGCGTGCGCGACTCGTTCATCCCAAATGTATATACTTTCCCTCCCATCCCCACTTTACAATTACCACGCGTCCCTTTACATCCCCCCAACCTAGCGATTACCCAATAAGAACACCCATTACCTCCCCTTATACCCATACACACACACACACACACACACACACACACACACAGACACACTATAGCTTCATGAGGATCCTCGCATTTCCTAGTCATCGCGCCAAATTACGCTCACCCATGGCAAAGGCCATCCTCGACGATAATCACGGATAATCAAGACATCGTCGTTGAACAGTGTACACACACACACACACAGCGAGAAAAAAGAACACCTCGACAGAGTATAAATTGTTCCTATCTCTCTCTCTCTCTCTTGCACCATCCAGAGAGAGAAGTACATCTATATATACATGTATACACGTCCCTCTCTTTCTCTCTCCGGTCGAGCGCAGTATAAAAGAAGCTTCTCTCTCTCTCTCTCGCTCGCTCGTCGCCAGCGGCCAGAGTTAATGTCTCGCAATTTCGCGCTAACGAGCCGAGGCGCTTGATTCGATCGAGGCTGGCTCGGCCGGCCGCTGCTACACGCGCTCACACACGGCGACGACGATGGCTTTTCCTTCTCCGCTGCGGCGGCTCTCGAGGTGCAGCTCTGCCCCCCCGACCGCCGACGACCAATGGGCTTGGAACGTTTGGCGAGAGTGGGCGGGACGAGCGTCGCGCTCGTTCGGTGGGGTCGTCGGTGCAACGCCGCTCGGGGTGGGGAGGGAATGAAGTGGATGTCGGGTCCGAGCGCCACCATGCGACCGAGGGCTCATCTCTCGCCGGATGATGCTGCTGAAGCCTGTACAGCGGAGAAATCAGAGTTTACGTGTATATCTGCGGCTGTGAGCTGTCTTATCTCCCGCAGGGATTTATCGATGGGATACGAGGAAAAAGGAGAGGTTGAGAGTGAGATTTGGTAGAAAAATTAGCCGCTGCTTTTGTGTAGTTTTGTCGTCTAATCGATGTTCTCGTACGGAGAAACGAGTATATCGATCGAGAGTTCGAAAAAAGAATCTTAGTTGTTATTTCATGGATTTATGTATAAAAATTATAGGGTCAAGATTTACAATGCACAAAGATTGAACAGATATAATGTAGAATAGAGCGCAAGAGGCTGTGACGCAACGAGATAAGCAGTTAATTTCCATTAATAATAACAATTTTTAAGTCTCATTTCCGCGGTAGTTAATAATAGCTTTGCGATGCGTTCGCTTGAAATTGCAGTTTCCAGGAATTTTCAACTTCTTGCCTATTTTATATTTATAGACCGAGCTTGAGCATTTACATAATAGTTACGTATTTGTCCAATTTTCAAGCGTAACACGTTCAATGACTAATACATTAAATAATTATTTGGAAATTAAAATAAGAGTAAAGGCAAAATGTGCGCAGACAATAAATACTTTTTGAAAACACTGAATGTTAATAACAGAGAATTGTTTTTTTTTATCGTAATTTAAAGGTATATCGGTATTTTTTATTATTTTTATATCAACGTAGCAATTGCTGTAATGTTCATTTTGTCTAGTTCTATTACACATCGAATAATTTCATTCGATCGGGACAAGAAGTACATATACGTTATTTTCAAAATAACAAAACGTTTCCATACAATTTCGGAATACTCAATATCCGCGCGAAGGCAAAGCTTCTATATAACCGCAATTCCCCAGAACGTTCAAACAAGAAAGTAAGAGCAATAATTCCGCAATTTACGTCGCAGAGCCAGAGTCTATACGTATATAGTGGGTCTATAAAATCTTTATCCTGCGCCGGGGGAGGTCTGGATTAATTACCAGGGGCAAAAAAAGTGACGAGATAAAGGAAACGAGCCTGGATTAGGTGAACACCGCGATATAGGGAAGATCGCGATGATGAGCATAGACACACGGACGCGCACACGTTCCCGGAATGGATGAGAATTGACAGACGGATCGTCAACGTGCATGTGTGTGTGTGTATAGAGTAAGTGAGAGAGATGGATAGAGAGAGAGAGAGAGAGAGCTGCAGCTCGGCGATAGGTTGATGGGGGGAGAGAGATAAAATTACATTATCGCTAAAGCGTCCTCCGTCGAGGAGACTGAAATCACGTCCCGTAATTCCAGGGCATTAAGGTAAACGTCCCTCGGCACGACGGCGACGGCGGCGGCGGCGGCTCTATATAGCGCATGGGTTCAGCAGCTCTCTCTCGGTCGCCATGGAAACAGTACCAGCCTCCCTTTATCCTTGTACATACACGCATCTCTCTCTCTCTCTCTCTCGCTCTCGCTCTCTCACTCGAGTATGCGAGCCTTATGTATGTATATGTACATATTCGCTATATCTCTCTCTCTGCTTTTGCCCCTCAATCGATATAACCGAGAGAGAGAGAGAGAGAGTCCCTCTGCGCACATCATGAGCGATGCGTTTCGCGCGCGCCCTCGCGCCTATCTCGGCTTATTGTCCATGGAGAGCGAGATTATACGACTATTGCGAGCTGGATATTTTTACGCTTTGGATGGACACACGGGATACTTTTGAGATCGATGGAAATTCTATGGTATACATGTATATACGGTGAGTTATATTTGTTCTTGTAATCTTAAAATTGAGTGCCAATTTCAAATTGATAAAGTAACGATTACAAATGATTATATTTCTATAAGCTGTGCTATGTTGAATCGTTCTTATAGAAATGGATCTAAGAAATGCGTCTCCGAAAAAATCCCCAAACTAAGCTGCATTTTTCCCATGTAATCAGATATACCCATAACCCCGATATATAAATTAATCAATTATTATGCTTATGCGCGTCTTTTCATCTGCATCGGATGCAGCAGCAGTACGAACCATTGGGTCTCTCTCGCCTTTGTCCGTAGTAAATCGAACGGCAATTCAGGACCGGGAATCAAGTGTAAATAACTTCATACGGGTCTCAAATTACCATCCACATGCGCGATACGCGACGCGCGGCGCTCCATCCACTCCATTATATTCCTACACACGCATACTGCACGAGCGCGGCGTTCGCTATGCGCGCGACAATGCGAAATATGCTTCATTCCGACTCCATTTTGGCGTGCGACAATGCTGTCGAGGGGGACACTTTTCGTATATATATATATTCGCCCTCGGCGATTCGTCGGAACAAAAAAAAAAACAACAGAGAGAGAAAAAGTGTATAACTGTTCTGCTCTCTCCCTTGCGCTCGATAAACTGCCGTATCAAGGGAGGTTCTATGTAGTATATTCGTTTCGCACTGTATAGTCTCCCTTTCTCTCTCCCTTTTACGATTTCGCTTCCGTCCTTTCTTTTTTATTTCTTTCTTTTCCACGCCCCGCGCTTCTCCTCCTATACATTGCCATAAGCTTTTTATATGTACGCGCGCGACCACTTATCAAATTTTAATTTTAAATTTAGAGCTATATATGCTTGGAATATTTTTAGGCTTTCGGGGAGGTTTTGTGATATCTTAGGACTTGCTTTTGAAAATGATATAAACTGGTGAGTTATAGGATGGGTTTATTGTATTGCAGATGGTTTTTGTTGTAGGATAGCTGTGGGTGTAATACGTAAAGATTTTCCGGTATAGTCCATTCGATAAAGCATATACATCCAAATGTTGCGCAACTTGACGATTTCCCGTAAAATTTATGGAAATGGATATTTTCAGTTTCCATTTAAAACTAAAACTAGTTGAAACGAGTATTATAGCATGAGATGTGTAAAAAGTTAATATTGCGACTATTATTTTTAATTAACTTTTCACCAGCCAAAAACATAAAGTATATTATGCCTATACTTGTTCCAATTACTTCAGACCGTTCATTAACATTTTCGTATAATCGACGAATTATTAGTTAAAATTTGTTATTGCTTACAATTACTCGAGCGTTCATTCTTAAACTTTACTCCACAATATTCTAATTTGCAGTGGTACAATACTGTTAGCTTGCGAAATATAAAATCGATATTTTCAAAGTGTGCTGCAGACTTAAATAATTAATGCACTACTACTAACTGCTTATAATGAGATCAAAATAGAATGGGATTTTCAAGAAGGCATAGGTATACATGTGTAGTCTGATATAACAATCAACGCGTGTATAAGGAGATGATTTTAAGAATCCAAATTTATATACTATAAGGACGAAGAATTTGATTACGATTAAAATAATTTGCTCCGCTGAAATGAGTATAATATTTCTTTTAATTGGTATATAGAAAAAAAAGTGCGGTAACAAAATGAGACGTCATTTCTTCGGTTTTATTATGCAATGGTCTAGAATAGAAATAAATTAGTTAGATAAAAGTGTTAGACACGTCTACTTTACTGGATCGCGATGTCTTAAAATACATCTGTAGGGCGTATATTTTAACAAGGCGCGTCTCTCGGTGCCCGGGGCGACCAATCTTTAACAAGAAACCCTGCATCGCCTTTCAAATATAATGAAGTCTTCAAACAATTTTACTATTTGCTAATTTATAACGCTATTGCTGTCAAAGAATTTCACCACGGAGAGAATTCTGATTCGTTCGAACTTTACGACCCGGTATTCTAATGAAATGACAAAATACTATTAATAAATTAATATTATATGAGAATTCATCAGTAATAAATAAATTTTCTTAAATTTCTATACTTATATACATGCTTCATAAATTCATTTATAGGACTTAATTTTATGAGGAACATTGTTTGTATCAGTAATGAATAATCCTCGTTATGGATTTTCTAAACGATTGCCAACATAATTTCACTTTATTTATCGTTACTTTTGATACACGAAATTTATCGAATATGTAAATGAAAAGGGAAGAAAAATCTCCGATTGAATATTAGCCTGCAAAAAAGCTGTTTATATACTTTTTATACATCTAACGTGTTTTCATTAGTTGGGCTCACCAAAATTTCGATCGATTTAAATGCTGATGAAAGGTTAACCCAAGCGCCGTTACTCTCCGAACATTTTCACATCATCAATATGAATATATGCATCTCCTCTCGCTTTATAGGCGGCGAAAATTAATTCAGCCAAATGGACTGTCTCTCTCCGGTTTATCGGAGTTTCATGTAAATCGAGGCTTTATTATTCCTACGAAAGCGAGAGAACAAAATGGACATGCAAGATGTGTAGGTAAGTGACGCGCCGACTTTATCGCTATCATTTATTGGTAATTAAAAGACAGATTATGATAAAAAAAAATCGCAGCTTATAAGCTAATGCCATAAATAACGTGCCAATTTGGGGAATTTTACTGAATTCTTACAAGTCCATTTAATGTCTTCGGGTATCAAATTACGTAGAGACTAATTTTAACATTTTTATTTGTTATGTTAATTTAGACCTCAGTTGAGAATGAGGATAAATTTTAATGAAAGAAAAAATGTTGTCTAATCGTTAGTTTGGTCGAAAACAATTACAAAAATTTGTATACAACATTGCTTAAAATCGGTTATAAAAATTTTACAGTTTCTTAGCATACTTTCACTTATTTTTACAATCTTACATGGATATTCCAAACTTTTTATTTGATAAATGATGACAATGTAAAGGAAGCTTACGATTATAATTACCAATACTAATTCTTGCATTATTAGAAATTCGAAATAATATTAATATCCCAAAAGGGATTACAAGAAGTACACTTATCTAACATATTTATTTCATATCAAATGCACAATATTAAAGTATATCACAACGAAACCAAGCTTATCTTTAGCAAATATTTTTCATCGCATTTATTTGGCGTATCATGTAGCCTCTGATTTTAAAATCCGTGTAATTTTTTCCTGTCATCCATCGCTATATTGACACAAAGTCCCCATAGGCACATATACACTATACACACGCAAAGCGCCGAATCGGTGTCTGGGCTTTATGATTCCAAATCCCATAGGTTCGTAGGCAGCATGACAAATAATGTTCACAATGGCCCATTTCCTTTGATCGACCCCAACGATCGCTTCTCTCTTTTATTCTCCTATCTCTCTTTGCTTCATTTTTCTCCTCTCTCTCTCTCTCTCTCTCACACACACTGGGTAGCGAAGTGCAGTCGATCGTGTCATCCCCTCGTTTTCCAGCCAACTATATGACGGTAGCGTGTTATACACGAGCATATCGGTTCCGGCAATTTCACATTCACGTCGAAGCCCCGACTAGTGATTTATTATAATGTTTGGCGTTCGCGCATGGCGCGCCATTTTTGCCCCTTTTTGCGTCCGACTTCATCGACTCGTCATCCATATAACTAGCCGACGCGAATCGTTAGAGTATACATACCGTTTTCGCTGCTGTGATCCCTTCGTGAAAATTGCGGACCCAAGAAAAATTATTCGTTTTTATTTCGTTTGATTACGGCTGTTACGTATTAAATTTTCAAAGATGACGAAACATTATTTAGGCCTGTGTAATTATTAAAGTGGTGTATTACATAAGTTCAACATTCCTCGGAGTAAAATTAACATTCAGTTTTACGTATATCTTTCACATTGTAATGGGACCCAGTTTCTAATTAACTATAAGAATATAAATCATTTTGTTCATCGAATTTTTTAACTAAATATAATCAATTATGTGCACACAAGACTTATGTCGTTGTTTTGAGTCTTAAAGGAATGTATATAAGAATCAATAAAAAAATAAAAACATTGTTTGCGATTTTAAACAGAATTCTAGTCTTTGCCATTGACTAACAACATTTTTTCAGATCTATAAATAGAAATTGGTATACAATATTCAATTTAAACCATCAAATGAATTCGAGGCAACGACTCAACAATCCGTTACAAATCTATCAATTCTTCTAAATCGAACAATCTTCTTAGAAAGCTCGGGGTTCCCGTAAACCGTGGTACCGGCATCATCTCTCCAGAAGCACGTTCGATCCCAGCGTTATAAACTCGCCAATTTCGTTTCGCGAAGTCCCGAGGAATCCATAAATCGCGATGTGGTCCAGTAGTCGATTAAACGGACAACACAGAGGCGCTCGGGGGAAAGGAGGAAAGAACGAGAGAGAGAGAGAGAGAGAGAGAAGGAAAAAAAAGGGATGCCTGGGAGATCGGAGTCTCTTCCGGAGGAAAACAGTTGCGGCGCATCCTGTATACGCGCCATCCTCCCGTATACACTTCGCTCTCGGACTACATTTTCAGGTTTGATCGGGCGAATGTCTCCCTGGACGAGCATCAACCGAGCGACGCTGTTTCCTCGCGACGTCCTTACACCTCCTCTCTCTCTCTCTCTTCTTTTAACTTTATTTTCGTTTTTCCTCGCTCTCTCTCTCACACACACACACACAACGTTTCACACCCCACCTTATGGCGAAAATTGAAAGTGGCCGGGAATTCGATTGCGAGTCGCGGGAAGCGATTCTATTTTCCACAGCCGAGACTGCGACGGACTGTTTATGGGCCGGGAGAGCGAGAAATCGAGTTTCGAAAATGGGATTTTATATACCCACCGTAGCTCGCGCGCGCTTACGTGTGTGTGTGTGTGTTCTGCAACCTTTTTCGCTCTATTTTTCTTCTCTTGTCGAGGAGCGCGAAATCGAGAGAACTCGCGCTCTCACGCTGCCGGTGCTGCTACTGCTGTTACACGCCCGTGCTTTTCGATCTCTCTTTCTACCTCGTATTACACGTCTCTCGAGGAATTCAACGCGCACCGACTTATTTCCTTCTTGCGGCGGGTATCAGTCAAGTGGATTCACCCTAGCGTTATTGACGCGTCGGCCCATCTGTAGTGACGGTCCTAGCCTCGATTTTGCAAAATTGTATCGGTGCAGAAGAAAGACTTGATTTTCCGTTTACTTCGTTCTTTGTAGCAAATTGTTTTTCCTGACTTAATAAAAATTGAATAAAAATTGAAAATTGTATGGATTGTAATTTTTTAAATATTTTTTAATAAAAATGGTGAAATGTTATGTAAGTAATGCCGATTTATATCTAAAGATTAATTATCAAAAATTCATTTTCAATGTGTTCCGCAATAATAATGATCAGTTTTTTAATTAATATATTTTTAATTCATACATATAGTCGACGTTTTGGGAAACCTTCATACCTTGTTCAAGATTCTGATCTTATTAGTGACTTTTAGAAGCGAATAAATTTATAAGTCATTTTACACAGAGCATACTCTTACTTTATTGCAAAGCATATGTATAATTTCTTAGTCACATGGACACGTCTAACAAAAGAGAAAAATTGCAGAATTGTATACTCTGTATTGATAATGTCAGAATTAACTAGGTACTATTGGATTTTAGCAATTCTTAGTTCAACCTTTGAAGTAATGCTTTTCTAATGTGTATAGTTTCTCATAAAAACTCGTATATAAGAGGTTTTCGGTGTCTCTTATTACGAATCCGTTGTCAAATATTCAAAATACGGAATGACGGATTCAATATATTATTCTAAATTTTCATATTCTCTTTGCCATGAATTTATCTTGAAAAAATTGATACCTTTTAGTCGGCATTTCTTTATAAATATAAACTAAATCACTAAAAATTTGATGTATCGGCAAGTCATCTCTGATTCTACAAGATATCAGAATGATAAAATTAAAAAAGAGCTGGAAAAATCGAAACAAGCTTAACTTAAAATTGCTAAAAATATTAATGATCCAGGTGATAACGACGATTGATACTGTGCTTCAAAGGGTTAATTAACATTTGTTGTAGATTTCAATTATATTTTTCTTTTTACCTGACACATCGATACGATTATAAAATTATTCTTAAAACGCTTTATACTGGAGCTATATTATTCTCAATATCTTTTCATTTATACGAGAAGATATCGAGTCTCCAATTACACACCGAAATGTGTCTGTACGGGGAAAGTTACACACTTTAACAAACTATTTTTTGATACCCTCGATTTTTATCGTTCCCGCATCAGCAGGAACACTCGAGTCTGCGCACCAGCCACACATTCCTATAACGAGGATGCAAATTTTCAATTTACGATCGGGATTGTTTAATTGTATTATGCATGAGTAGAGGAGACCCGGGGAAACGATAAGAAAGGGAGCGAAAAGAAGTAAGAAGAGATGAAGGCAAAAAAGCGGGGGGCAAATAAGAAAGAGAAGAGAGAGAGAGAGAGAGAGAGAGAGAGAGACGAGCAAGAAGAGATCGCCGCAGCAGCAGCAGCAGCGCTTTTTTATTCGCTGCTGCATCGGAAGATCCGCTCGCGCGCACGCGCGCATTATTTTATTAGAATGAATAATTCATCCGCGTCACTTACACGGTATGCATAAGTTGCACTCTTTCATCACTCGTCCACGCGTTACGCGCCGATACTCTCCTCTCTCTCTCTCTCTCTCTCTCTTTCTCTCTCCGTTCTTCGAATTCCCCGATGCTGCTGGGATGGCTTTCGGCTTCCCCTTTGTTCCTACGCGAGAGCCTGCATTTTTCGGCATTCGAAAAGCTTTCGGGCCGCTTAATCGCACGGACTATTCGAATCCGCGTGTATACAGACACACACACACACACACACACAGCGGGTATTTTTTCCTCATTCTCTTTATTTTTTTCCATCGCTCCCGCGGCTGCTCGCGTCTGTTTGTTTTTGCCTCGGCTACGGTCGTCGGTGCGGAGCGGTTCGGTGAGCGGCATTAACTTTCAAATGAAGTTGCTTTAAAGTGTTGAGTCGGTAGGCCCCTTGAATTGATCATGCCTCATAATAACGCGAACTTTTTTCCGTGTATACTTGCCGCCGTATTCGCGTGCTTTTTTTATTTCTGCTGCACCGATATAGGTGGGGAATTGAATTAGAAATATGGTCGGGGCGATTATTGTCACTTTCGTTATCCGTAATTCGTATGGGTCGCGGGTCCTTTATTTATTTTTTTTTTTGTCACGGTGCGATTAGAATTATATACAAGTTTACACTTTATCTAATCTGCGATCGTGTGTTAATAATGCTCTTATTAAAAGTGACTACTGGAAATACTCGGTTAGATAAGACAAAGCTCATAAAATTATCAGTCTATAGGGGCTATTGCTGTGTTTATCTTATATCATCTGTGCTCTGCTGATAGTGCATTATGACACCCATCTATCCAATATTCAAAGAATTACTTATGCAGTGATTTTCACAGAATGTTATGTTGTCGCATGTAGATACGTAACAAGAAGCATGAAATAGTCGTTGCGTAAATTAATGCATAAACCATATATCGTCATGATAAAATCATAGAAGAATGAACGAAACAATTTGATTTCAGAAACTCTTGTGAATATTAGGCCACGTGCCATATAATAATTGCGCAATCGTAATAAAATCACTATCGCTGACTAATCACCCAAAATGACAGAGAGAGCGAGAAGGAGAGAGAGAGAGAGATAGAGAGTCAGAAATGAAGAGAAAAATAGACAGCAACCTATCGGAGCTCGCGAAGCACGCAAAACTCTTGTACCACGAAATTGCCGCGATCCCCTCGGATCTTTCGACGACGTTTTCTCTCGTTTCACCGAAAGGCGCGCGCGCCCGCGTCTTCGGTCAGTCTCACGATGCGACGAGAAAGAGAGAGAGAGAGAGAGAGAGAGAGATGAAGGCGCGCATCGTCCCTCAACGTCAATCCAAATCGTCGTCTCTTTGCTGCTTGTCTCTGCGCTCTGCACCCGCGCAAGTGAGATAGAGACAAACAGATAGAAAGAGAGAAGAGAGAGAGATAGAGAGAGAGAGAGAGTGAGAGAGAGTGAGAGAGAGAGCAGGGAACGACTGGAAATGCGTGTGTAGCGTATATAAGGGAGTGTGTCTCGAAAGGGATTGCTACGCGTAACAAATGAGAGAGTGAAGCCGAGACACGAAAGAGGAGAGAGAGAGAGAGAGAGAGAGAGAGAGATGGAATAGAAGGAGAAAGTTTGCGACAAAAGCCGCGCGACGGCGGCGGCTCTGACCGATTTGAATGCGAGCTCGCATTCCGGGTGAAAATATGCGACCGTTTCGGCCGAGGACCGACGGAATTCGCCGGCTTCGGTTCTGCAGCCGACGGATATGTAATTCCGTATACGAGTTAATAACGCGGTAGTTGGCGTTTTTTTCGCTGCGAGCCCTGATTATATATCGCGACAGGTATCGTAGTTCCGCGATGAGACAATTAAGCCTGGAACTTCTCGCCTTGTGTACATTGTTAACGCGCGATAGCTGAAAAGTGGTGTCTGCGTTACATTACAGGTGTGTACATAACTTATTAATAGGGACGTCGTACGAAATAATTTTATTATTTTTTTTTCCCGTTGCTGTAATTATTTCAGCGCATTTTCGATAATCCCTATTTAACATTTGCACAAATGAGCGTAAATATCAGATTGGAAATTCTTGGAGTGAATCTCGGACAAGCGTGTGGGCAACAATTTGTGCTGCCATAATGAAAATATTCAAATGAAAAGATTTGGTTTTTAGCCACGTTTACTCGACAATCGATAAAAACGGCTACCTGTAATTCTCATCAAATGTGAAATTCCAACGATCTCCCGAAATTGACCAAAGGCACAATTCGTCGATGGGGGTCGCGGCCAAAACGAGAAACAATGTGGCGATTTGCATTTCGGGACGTTAAAAGCCAATGTAAACGGCTGCTATTACCGGAATACCAACCAGCCATTTCTGCCCGCCTCTTTCTTTTTATTGTCGACTTTTATCTCTATCTCTCTCTCTTTCTCTGTCTCTGTCTCTCTCTCTAACTTGGACTGCCGGCGGACTCTGTGAAAATTCCAAGTTTTGCATATCAAGGCGCTCCGCCACCGTTTAGCCTTCATTACTCCCCCATCCGCGGAGTCTCTCCTTCGCGACGGATCCGAAGAAGCTCGGAGCCAGTAGTGCATCTCGAATTGGTCGGGCTTTTGAGGCTACAACGTCCAAATCCTCCCGTCGATTCTTTTAAATTTAATTGCTCGGTATAGGAATTTATAAGCGTGTTTCAAGGGATGCCGATTATTCGATTACGGCCAAGTTTGAAATTCATTTTATTCAATTAATTTTATAACGACACGATTCAACGTCATATGTTTGAGAATATATATCGAGGATATACTAGCACTCCATTATCACACTGCAAGGTTGTAATATAATATTGCGAAATATAATACCGGCGTGTCTAAACAAGAAAGTAATAAGGCAGCATTAAAACACAACCAATTGACATGTATCAAAGCTGTACTATATGCAAATTTACCATACGCTAGTACCCTATGATTTCCATTTATCGGCAAATTTATCGCGATTCTCGCCCGGCTGTACCATAAAGCAATTTTACAATTTCGTCCCATTTCAATAATAAACTTAATTCATTTCGTAAATTGAGACATTGGGTTATACAACGCGAGCGAATAAATGCCTCATTCTCGCTGCAACGTTTATCCAATACAATTAAAAGCAATAACCCGGCGGAAAAGTAAACGCCACACACACACACACGCGCTTTTCTACAACGCAACTACCTCCATATACCCGATGAATAATAAGAGCTGCGCGGGGGAAAAAAAAAATAAAGCTGCGGCTCGGGATAATTGAATGGCTGGTACTACACTAACAGCTTAGCTCCTTCCTCTCGCGTACGCAATACATTTCATTTCGCGCAGAGCTGATTATTATACGGGCAAACGAAGCGATTACTCATTCTCTCTTTCCTCGATGCCACACTTATATACCGCGCGTGCAGGAAAACTCCGCGCTCAGAGCATTTGTTTACCGAACCCGGCCGCTTTTCTAGATACATCGCGTGTATACATATATCAGCCGCAATGATAAGAATGCGCAACTTTCGCGGGCCTATTATAAAGCGTATAAATAAACGCGGTGGGTTTCGTTTGAGAGCCGCGGCAAGTGCGAAACACTTATATACGCGCCATTTGGAAATTAGGTTTTTGTCATTGGCGCGAATGTGTAGTGTGTGTGTGTGTGTGTTGCAATAGAGTGGATGCGAGTTAAATGGAGTATGAGATTTTGCGCGGTTCGCGAACGAACCTTTTAAACTTCAGCTGTATTTGGTGCAGTTTGGAAAATTGCCGGTCTGCCAGGTGTAATTCTGCTTAAGTTTCGAAATTAAAAGTGTTTAATCACCGAGTGATTTTCGGTTCTTTCGGAAAGCGATATGTATACGATACAGAGCGATGCCGGGTAAAAAAATGTCATGCCACTTTATCGAGCCTCGAAAAGAACGTAATTAATTTATGTTGATCGAGCTCGTTCGACTTTTTCTCCGGTAGGTAACTTGATTCCAAGAAAATTAAAAAGCTGCTCGCATGCCAATAAAAAAAAGAGATATAAAAGCGTTCATGAATATAAAAGCGTTTTAAGAAAACTAATAAAAAAAAAGGCGATGCAAACCGCCGGCTCGATTTCTACCTGTGCATTTTCGAATGTCCGACATAGGAAATCGTAATCGATCGAAATATATTCGCGAAAAACACTTTATCCCAGTTCGCGGACCATATAGTCTTTTTCTTCCACCAATTTTCCCCTCTCAAAGGTTCCGTCCGGATTTCTCCCGGCTGCTCCGCTGAATCTGCATTTCAAAAGGTGCAACTGCAGAGCGCGCGAGGCCTGCAATTACGCGCAAAGTCCGACTTCCGTTCGCCGCGCTACCTGCAAAAGAAAAAAGAAAAAACAAAGCATAACGTAAAGTGAGAGAAAAGCCTAATACGCGCATGAAACCGACGCGCTCTAAAGGATTACAGTTTTCCGCAAATATAATTTGCCAAGCCCCGCGATAAAACACCGTTGTAATGGAAAAATCACTTTTCTCACCTGCGTGCAGCCGACATTCTTTCCTTTTCTTTTTTTTTTAAACGATAAAATTCGCTGCTGCCGCGATTGCAGCGAGTGTGAATTTCATCCACGGCCAGGAGTTTTGTATAGTCCAGTGTATATGTATCGTCGATCTTGATCCTCCGCCTATTAGACGAGCGGCGAAAGTTTTCTCGCGGGATGAAGCGGTCAGAGAAATTACCATAAGGGGACAAGCGCGCGAGGGGCCGGTTTTAAACTGTTGCAGGAGACGGGCCGAGACGAGCGCAAGAAAAGCCATAAACACTCTCGCGCGGCGCGAAACGCCGTGGGACTCGCGCCTATGTGGATATATCCTTTAGGCTCTCTATATACGAAGCGTTTTTCTTCCGAGGCTTGTACAGATATCTGGTTTTGTTTCCATTTGTTGCTCATCCCATTGATGCACTTTGCATTTTTTTTGTAGACGGGATGAGAAATTGGAATTTGGGGATTTATTGTTTATGCATCAGTTTAAATTCGTGGTAAAATGAGTCTTACAGGAAGATTCTTTGCCATACGTCTTGAAGAGGTTAAACAAAAATTCACATGTGTTAAAAAATATTGATAAAATTTTTATCGAGGTAAATATCTAAATTTATATCTTACAAATTACGTTCTAAAATACGTAATATAATAAGTGCATAAGTTACAGAAATCAATTTAGACATGATTTCTATTACATTCAAATCTTTTTTTTTTTAATGTAATTCACTGTATTATATTTTACATTTAATAAATTGTTTATAGTTGAACTAACATTTCTTGCGACATTCAGCAAAGTAATTGAAAGTTAAACGCGTTCTTTTTATATTTTTACAGTCGGCCGTGTTTTACAACCTCGAGAATGAGTCACCAAAACATTTCATAACGGGCCGTAGTCATTTTCAACACTTTTTCGGGCTCTTTCATTACGATCGCTTCTCATGCATAATTTACGTATTTATCTATTAATCTTTTTTAAAAGTCGTTAAGAGCTCAATTTACATTGATCTCTTTATCGCTCCTTCGGCAAATTAAATTTTATACGGCTGTTTCCGTTTTACTACCTTGAAATTACCGTCCTGGAATGCGCGTCATATTGAAAAGAGCCTTAGGGTAGAAGCCGTGTGTTCGCCCAACTGTACAGATATCAAAACATTGACTTTTGCTTCACAATTTAAATATAATGGCCCGAAAGAATGTGTCGATTTTGCAATACGACGCTAATTCATTTGGAGCTTTAATATGTCTCGAATATCTCTTATTTTTTTCGGCTGGTATAATACCCATTTTTTTTAATAATCCCACGTGTCATTTAATGTTTCATATTTGAATATTATTGAGGTATCGAATCTATTTTTTCTTGTATGCGTTATAAGCTGGACGTATTATACATGCACATTATGCAAGGTTGGCGATAAATAAAAACCAATTGTTACCAGCAATTAACGAGCTGCACGATTATACGCGAAAATCGCTATAGTAATATTGAAATCGATTATAGCTTATCATTTTCTTTTGTACACAGATCAAGACTGTTTATAAACAATTCAATATCTAAAGAAACTCGCGCATTTAGGTGTCGTTAATGGTCGTCCTTAAAATTATACGCGTAAAATGTCCTCTATAGGAGTACAAAAAAGTTAAAAAAAAAACGGGAAAAAGAAGAAAAGCAGGGTAAGAGTTTGTAGTATAGCGAGGGACGATGCACGCGCGCGGCCCGATGATAACATCAGTCACAGATCGCGCGCTGAACAAGAATCTCCTTCCCCTCCAAGTCTAAAGGAACGGCGCGGCGTCGCTTCCACGCAGCAGAAACAAGGCAAAAGAGGTAAGAAAATGTGGTCCTTTTGCGCTTCGCTATACACACACACACACAAAGACGCAGACACAGACACACACAGGGGGAGGCTCTTTCGTGTAATTTGTATCGGCGAGCATCGAGGGCCCGCAGAAGCGACGAGAGAGAGAGAGAGAGAGAGAGTTGCTGCTGATGCTGCTGTCGGCTTTGGCCGCAAAGAGAAAACATCGAGATTCAGAGTCTGCCTGCAGCACAGACGAGGACGAGACGCGACGAGGACGGACGGGAGCGCCTCATCTCTTTGAGTCGCAACTCTCTCTCTCTCTCTCTCTCTCTTCCTCTCTCGAGCGATGGCTTGAGGTTTATAAGGGCGGAGGATAGTGTGTGTGTGTGTGTGTAGGACGCGGGGAAAATAATAGGAAGGAAGGCGAAAAGACACGAGGGAGAGGAGAGGGAGGACTGAGATATGAGGCCGAACGTGGCGTAATTCTTGAGAAAAAGAAGAACGGTAGAGGAGGAATGTTCGCGGTTTAGGTAGGGAATACCTCTTTTTTTTCTTCGGTTTTTACTCTGTTTTTTTTTCTTAAGAGGCTTGGGGAATCAAAAGCGACAGTCGTATATAGAGTTTTTATATCGCGATCGAGCTACCGATTGAATTAGTTTAATAGTGTGTAAGCTTCAAAGTATTTCGGTTTTATCGGATGAAATTTTCCGTATACAACTGGCAGGAAGACGATCAATAATTTATTCACGTTTAAGATAATAGTTTTACAAACAAATCTTTCTTTTGGAGTATTAACGATATCAAAACTGCAAAGATTAGATATACAAATGATCATTGAGCATACAAAGCTTATAAAACAGGAAATATCGCGGGCTTTAACAACGCCATTATTCCAGCGATCCTGAACATTAACGATGTCAGGAAAAATATGTCGATGTATACACTCGCGCGTCGAACACCGACTCGTCGTATAATAGCCGGGGCGACACAATGTGTGCCTCCTTCGGCCATTGCGCGTCGAAACAAGACCCAAACGGATCCGAGCAACAACGGCAAAAAGAGAAAAGCGGCCTATACCTTATTCCGCACGACTACCTCATTTCTCCGTGATCCTCTATAGGTACGTCCGCCGCCGCAAGCGCGAGGCTAAAATCGCGCATCCTTATCTGCTCGCGCGCTCAAAAGGAGAATTCGGCTCGTCTCCCGCAACGAAAACTCGTTTCTCTCTCTCTCTGTCTCTCTGGTCGAGGCAGCAGCCGCAACATCACTAAAGTGTCAGCCGCATCACAATTCCCGATGCTCGTCTCTCGCTCTCTCTCTCTCCCGATCCACGGAAACAAGGAAGAAAATAACCCTCTCCTGCACGATCCGCTTCGAAGGAAACAGGAGCAAAAGGAGGCGCCTCCGTGCGCATACATATACACGCGAACACAGAAAGAGAGAGAGAGAGAGAGAGAGAAGAAGAATCGAAAAGAGAGGCCGAAAGAGAAGCCGAGGCTTGTTAGCGATAACTCGGAGAGCCGCGCCCGCTGATGCTCCTCTTCTTACCTTCTTTCTTTGCCCCGAGCACCAGCAGCAGCAGCAGTAGCAACAGCAAAAAGCCTCTCCGCGATACCTCGTTCCTATATATATATATATATATATATATTGACGTGTATTCTCGGGTCTACAGGAGCGTGGTGCAGAGACAGTGCGAATGCGAAGGGCGGCGCAACACAAACGGTGCAACGCACATGCACGCCGTGGAGGATACAAAAAAGAAAAGGAGAACAACGCGCTTTTGTCCTGTGTAATAGGTATACCGTGGGCAAACGAGGCAAGAGTAAAGTGATTATATACCGTCGAAGATGGAATTGGGAAGATTTGGGGAACGGGTATATATATAGACTTGTACGGTTCAACATGCCGTTACTACTGTGTATTATATACTTCAACTTGCGCTCTCCGCGATATGATTCGTTCCTTTTTATTATGTATATACCGATTAGAAACAACTTGTTTATTATTGGCTTAGAAATTTATCTTTACGAATAGATCGATAGATCGATCGATAATTCAATAAGAGTAATTATACACTCTTGGTTTCTTTTGATCCGCATATTCGCCATTACGAACTCTACGTAGACCGAGACCCGCAGCGATTCCCAAATTTTTTTTCCATCCCTCCGCGCACGGCTTTAATACCTTCATCAGCCTTGATCCAGCAGATTAAACGTTATTCTTTACAACGCCTAAAGAGAATTCCGGAGAATTCCAGCTCCTGCAGCTCGTATACGTATATATATATCTTAGCAGCCGCGGTTCGGACACTCTCATGCGGCTCGGCGAGCTGCAGCGGCAAGAACAGCGAGGCGCTCAGCCCGTGCACGAGAGATTGATACATTTTTAATGTGGCAAGGCGCGCGGCGAGCGGTACATAAAAACAATGCGCGCCGGACCTCGATAAAAGACAGAGAGAGAGGAGAAAAAGAGGAGGAGAGAGAGAGACCCTTATTGGTCTCTTGCGGGGACCCCCGGTGAGAGGAGGACCAGGAGAGAAGGAGAGAGAGGAAGCGAAGAATTAGAAAAAGAGTGGGGCGTATTATACAAGAAGCTCTTCGCGCGGGATGCGGTTGATAAGCTAATTGGGCTAGAATTTTCAAGATAGATTTATTGGTTGGTGGTGGGGAAGAAAAAGGGTTATCGATCATCGCTACAATATTTTGGCAAAAACAATAGACATGCGAACGAGCTATTGACGTATCGCGATGCCCAGTCCTTCACCCATAATTTGCAGCGAATAAAAAGATGTTAAAAAAAAACTTGACTAATTGGAGCTTGGCATATGATAGATTTAGGAATGAAAATTCTCGTATCATTCTATAGAAATGAATACTTCCGAATACTATTCTTTTCAATCAGCACGAGATAGTATCGAGATATATTTTTTAATCGTTCAAAAACAATATATCTTTAGATATATTATGACGATAGTGGCATAATATACGACCCGCAGCGAAAGGCTTGCAGTTAATTCCAAAGCTCGCGCCGCAAGATTTTATATACCATTACAGTCGATACCGTATATACGCGTTAAAGTGTGCGTACGGCCGCTTATTTATATACAATGTTTTAGGATGCGCGCAGGCGAGAGGCAGAAAGAGAGATGAAAAGGAGGAGAAGCGCTGCAGGACGGAAGAAGCGCTCGCCGATCGGCTATTACACGAGAAAAACATCAAAACAGCATCGCGACTCGCGAAGCAAGAGGGACGACAGAGAGTATATATACACACACGCGCGATGGTCAAGCTCGTGAATCGCGTGCGCATATTCCGGCGCGCATCCACCGCCGAACCTGGAAACGAAGCGCGGAGGAGGACGAGCCGAGAAACGACGTTGAGGACTTCGAGATACGTGTATATAGGCGGGATGGGTACAGCGAGATTCTCTTTTCTCCCTCGCCGCGCGTATATGCAGTAGCTGGGCGATCACCTGCGCGGAATCCTGCGAGCGAGAGACGTGACTTTTTGTCGCTCGAGAGACGACGACGAATGTGGAATGAGCGCGAGATTCCACTACGCACACCAAGCGAGAGAGAGAGAGAGAGAGAGAGAGAGAGAGAAAAAGAGGGGACAAGAAGGCGTCCTTGCCGGCCTCGCGCTCGCGCGCACGCCTGCAAGTGTAAAGCTTTGTTAAGCGATCTGCCGAGTCGAGCGAATATATATATATACATAGAGATAAAAAAAAACGAAGAGCGCACAGCACTGCAGGCGGGGCTTTTGTAAAGATCGAGTGTTGTCGGGCCGCAACCGAAGCGTGAAACCGGGGAGATGCGGCCCAAAAACTCGCTGACTCGATCTCCGATTGAGCATCTAATTATTTGTTTTTACGTACCGCGGACGGATTTTTCGATGCTGCCTATAGTGCAGCGAAAATTAGGGGGAAAGAGAGAGACATATAGGTATACACAGAGTTCGAGTGGGACGGATATAATGAGCTCCGGAAATCTGCTTTTTGCGCGAGGTAGAATATATACCGAGGAGATGATGTTTGCACAAGGCGAACCGATTGCGCGCGCCTCCTTCGCGTCCCAGACTCGAACTCTATACTCCTTCTCTAAGCCGCTGCTATTGGAGGGGGAGAGAAAATGTTATTGCCACTGTGGATTTTTCCCCGTGAATTTCTTGCCTGCACAAAAGATTTCGAATTTGCCATCGAAGGTGTACTCTATATATATATTTATTAACGTTGAATCGACGAAAAGAATATCCCGTGTACTTAGTGTAACAGAAAGGAGTCACTCTCGCGCTATACCTTCGTTCTCCTCGCGCCAAGATCCTCAAACTCCGGCCACCTCCTCTCTCGTCTCCTTCGTCTGTATCTATGGAAGCAGCTCGGCATCACGAAGCGCAGCAGCAGAGGTTCGCGCGCATTAATAGCCGAGGTGTCATAATAATCACAATAAATCCTTATAACTTTCTCGAGTCGGGCCTCTAGCAATTTATTATTCACGAGCCGTGGCGGCCGCCGCTGCTGCTGCTGCTCCTCTATCTTTGGGTCGTCGAACGATTAGCGCACCGATTAGTCGACCCTGCGCGCCACGTTTATATATATATAAGCGCCAATGTGTATGTACACTGTGGCAGAAAATGGCCGAGTGAGCGAGCGAAGCGTGCAACCGCGCGCGGGATCTTGATTTTGTAATAATTTCCGAGGCGATTATCTGCAAACAAATTGCGCCCTCTCTCTCTCTCTCTCTTGCTCACTCCTGCGCTGGCCGAGCGCAAAACGATTAAGTTGTCCGGCAGTATTTATCCGTGATTAACGTTTGGCAGCTTTAGCGGGAGAGGAAAGTTGGCTCCGTGCACTGCCGCGGTTTCTAAAAGCTCGGCCGGCTTCTAAACTGTTTGATGTGGTGCGATTAATGGATATATATATATATATATATATATATTGCTGGAGTTGGACTACTCGATATAATTAGGGCGAGAATAACGAATTGACAGTTGGTTTCTGGGTAACGATCGGGGTATTTGAAATATATACATATAGGATAGAAGCGATTCGGTTGACGGTAAGACACGTTGATTCGGTCGGCTTTGTTCCATTTATCGCTTTCGTTGAGCAATTTTGGTTGTTATGCCGAGGCGAAAATTCCCGGCGGCCAAATGCTCGAAAGATATTTGGCTCGTTATCTTTCTGAACAAATTTAATGTAGGCATTTAACAGGGCTTGTATACTTAATTCAATTACGCCAAACTTTCAATTTCGCGTCTCATATTCAGTTTACGCTGCATCAATTATAAATTGGAAGCCGCTACAGATAAAAATCAGTCCGACGTACGTAAAACGTCCTAACTGTTCGCCTGGAAATTAACCCGCACATCCACCAGTTACCAAATGACCATCTTTATGCGGAAGGTATACATACACGCGTACACGACACACATCTTTAAGGCCGACTAAACGAATCCTCGATCAAAACCAAACATAATATCGTATATCACGTTTTAAAAATAATTAACTCGAAAAAAAAAAAGCAACGAGCTGCTTTCGTTCTCGTATAACACATACACGCACAGCAGTGACGAGCGAGAAACTTAAAAGGAAAAAGAAGAGGATATAATGCGTCATTTTGCAGTCGTTCGCGGTGCGCCACTCGACACCCGGTAAACTGGAATCCGTTGCACGATGAAAATTTTCATTTTTATGCCCAAGCCATGGAGCGCAAGAGTTATACACGTTGTACGAGGAGAGAGAGAGAGAGAGAGAGAGACGCGCAGGACACGCGCCGAAGAATACAAATGGCCCGTTAAGAGCTCGCGACGCTCGGAGCCTCCGTTCGCCGAATAGTTTAATTATCCTTTCTGCAGCTCTCTCGTGCGCCCGGCCTCTACACTCGTCTAAATTCAGTCTGCATCCAGTGCTCGTCGGCTTGTCAGGGATACGCGCGACCTCCGAGAAATCGGTGTTTCACGTGCGCCTCGCTCTGTGTATATAACCGGAGAACCGGGTTTCGACCCGGAATCACGTATATCGCGTATTCTTCCATGGATTTTATTTGAGGTGAATCAAAGATTCAGAGTTTTAATAGCGGGTAATGATGTGACTCGTGCATATACATTTTTTATGGAATAGACACAAGTTTCGTTTTTTTCTCCAATGATTCGTTTACTCGTTTACCACGTGTTTCTTGAAAATTTCAATCATACCGATATACCCAGTAATTACGACACTTTCTTTTTTATTGCCATGGACACATCGTGTTCGAGAGGTTAATGAAATTCTATGTGCGTCATCCTGGCTTGAAAATGTTTGTTATTTTCGTTGAAAAGGAACTTTCATATAAAACTTATACATAATATATATATATGTGTGTGTATATACTCATTTTTTGCGAAATAAGGTTTCAAAATGAGATAGCGATTAAAAATCACTTACCGCAGAAGCTATAATTTAAGGATGGCGGCGCGCGTCTGTATAGCAAAAATATATAACGATAAAAAGCATACTTGTATATCCTTATAAGCTCGAAAAGCCGCGGCCCGCGCGTCTCTCCCCATAAATATAAAACAGAAAATTAATTTTCCAGACCTTAAAGAATCATAAATTCGATACGGATAAACACGATTAGATCGCGTACGTCAACGTCGCGTTTTATATTATATAATACGGCCCGCCGGAGTGTAAAAAGAGCGGAAAGAAGTCTTAAATTAGCCCTCGTATTATCGCGAAAAAAAATGTGTACTCGCACACACACATACACACACACACACACACACACACACACACATCTCAATCAGCGTAAATTTTCGGGAGCTCGCGGGCCTCGCATCAATAATTAAGCGCTTCCAAAAAGAAAAGAAAAGAAAAAAAAAAAAAAAGAAAGGAAGGAAGAAGTAAAGCGAAGCAGCAGGGAGCGTATATGGTAAGCTCGAAAAATCATCAAATTTGCAGGAGAAAAATTCATTACCTCGCGCTCCCGCCTCGAGTGTATATATATAACTTTGAACCAGAGGTACTGTCTGCTGCGCAGGAGGGGAGAGAAAGAGAAGCGAAAGAAAAAAAAAATGAAAGGGAAAAAAAATAAGGCAAAAACGAGTCCGGACGAGAGGTAACCTCTAATAGGAGGGTCCGTGACGGGTGCAGAATTAATATATGAGGGAATAATAATTATTGGCGATCGACGGTCTAAAGGCGATACTACCGAAAGATAAGGGATAAGCTGTTGGCTCTCTTTAGAGTCTGTGTGGTTGTGTGCAAGTGTGTAGGCAGTTTTGCACTTACGTCCGGGACCAATCGATTCGCCGCTGCTCTCCTCCTCTCCCGCCTCGTCGTCACTCGATGCCTCGTTTTCTCCTTTAACGATACATCGGCCTTATACCAACGGGCTCTAAGCCCGAAATGATTTAGATGATAACGACGTGCGATGGACAGTGCGGTGTAAATTCAGTGCCTCTCCTGCATCATGCCTTTCGCTCTGATTGTGAACGGAATTAACGAGAAAAGTGGCACGACATGCTGGGGATTGAGTGAACTGGAGTGTCTGTGCGTAATTGTTAAACGGGGGAAAAAAGAAAAAGATCAATCGATGCGTTTGGCAGTCGATGAAATATCGCGATCTCTCTTTTTTCTTTCGATACCTTTAATTCCAACAATGCTGGGAACCCAATCGACTTTCTTTACGTAAACAAACAAATTATAAAGGCGTAATGTGAATTTCGTTAAGTACGATAGCAAAAGTCGTATTAAATTCTCGAATAAAATCGATTTATTTACCACCTATACGCGTCGAGAAGTTAGCAACTTTTATCTCCTAATTCTTATTCGTAGAGAGCTCCACTGCCAATAATAAGCAATTATTCAAGTCCCTCAAAAGCGATTTTCATTCCTGCGTGTCGTTTTTCACTCTCTCTCTCGCGCTCTCGTATATACACTGCACTGCACACACCCCAATGATTCCCTCCGCACAAGAGCTAAACTCTCGCGCGTATATACAGTCTCCTTTTCCCCACTTGGCGCGCGTCGAGAGCAGAATTTATCGCGGACCGATCTAGTAATTAATTTTAAACGCAATATAATTGGTTCGCCGCTTATTTAAGCCTGCGCTTCTCCCTTACCTCTCGTCCTTCGTGTCTCGGCGTTTATTCCCTCCTCCGAACTCCTCCTCGCGGCGCTGCGGTATATTCGTTATGTATACGCGCCGGGGCAGATTAGTCCGCGGTTTCTGCGCCGGCCCGGCATTAATTGACTCGTTCCCGCATCGCTGAAAAGTCCCCGGCTCTTCGACATCGGATCAATTTCATCCGCGATATTCTTTCTCGACACCGCGCGAGCCCCAAGTTTTTTACTTACATTATACGATGCAACATCGACGATTAATGCCCTCGATTTTTCACGCTCTTATTGTTCTTTCTTTAATTCCTCAATCATTTTTGTTATTTATCTTAGTTCGGGTATATATATATATATATATATATATATATACAATGTATTTATAATGCGATGCGTGTAAGCTGATACGAATCGCCATGAATCAGCTGTTATTACATAAATTTAAATTTAAACAGCTACTTTTATGCGAAACATTCTCTATACCCACATTCATCAACTTGTATATTATAATACGTAAGCAAAAAAAAATCTACTATTCCGGTATTGTATGAAACCTTGATACAAAGTTGCCTCGAGACGATTATAATAAGCGGCCGTACACCACAAAATCGGGTATACCGCATAGCGAATGAAATGAATATCCAAAACTTCGAGGTCATAAATTGGCTTTGTATTTCTTAATTAAAAGATATTCCGCATTACTCGCGGCTTTAACGCGCGCAATATACAAAACCGCAAAAAACCACGCGACGCGGGTGCAGAGATATAACCGATATAAACATCGTAATTATTTGAGCGACGTCCGATCGTCCACACGGATAAAACTAATGAATCCTCGAGCCTGTCTGCCTTTTTTTTTTATCTCAATTCATTAAAACCGCGCGCGCGGGTCGCTAATGCGCGCTCGCCTATAACTCATATACATGTGTATACGTATAACGCTGCGCGCGCGATTTCAATTCCGATTCCTCTCGATCAACCGCGAGATGTATTCATTACCGCGCGATAAATACGCTGCGGAGGAGATTTGTGCATCGGCTCCAAGTGCGTATATACCGAATATAATGCGCGAGAGGAGAGATTCTACGCTGGACACGCGCAGTATATAATGAATGTAACTCGCGCTTCGCGACTAATGCGTAGGTCTGCCAGTGCAATTTATTTCCTCTCGTGGTTCCAGTGCGAGAGAGAGAGAGAGAGAGATAGATGGGAATTTGCAAGCAAAGGCCTGCGCGCGAAAGATTTATTTGTCGTTAACGCCAAAATATTTAGAGGTCGATTATTAGCCGCGATCGGCTGTGTATACAGCTACGACTAAATCTTGCGACCGGTTCAATTAACCGAGTGGGAGCAGCTCTGGAGGCGAGTTGCCGCGATGATCCAGGACGCGACGGTTTGATTGGGCGATAAGGCGGCGGTCAGAGTAAGTGGGACACGATGCGGACGCGTAGACAATGACCAGCAAAGACCAGGTGTCGTTACCGATTTAAAGCTAATTGATATATAGGTAGTCGTTAATGTACCTACATGATGTATCAATATATACGTATACAATAATAATCAACAGACTATTGATAAATCAAATTTCTCGAACAGAAGACGAAACGCGCGCAACATTGTTATATACTGCACACATCCTAAATCATTTAATTCCATCTCGCTGGTACAAGTAAATAAATGTACCGAAGAAATTTATTTAGTAAAAATTCTATAAGATCGCTTCTTAAGCGTGCAGGAATAAAGCTTCGAAGCTCTGCGCACAGCAACGCTAATTAATTCACGGCCCATTATTTATGAGACTACGCGATACGAAACACACAAATTCCAGTGGTCCGTCGCGGCATATATAGAGGACATCGATATCAACGGTAATTATACGTCGCGCGCGTTAACGCGGTACCGCGTGTAGACGTTGGAATAACGCGCGAGGAGAGACAACACGAACAAACGAGCTGCGACCGGATGATAAAGAAATAAAGAAAGTCACGTCTTAGAATCACGGCGCGCGCTCGGCCGAACTAGAGAAAGACAAATACCTCGTTGAGTCGGGACAACGGGGCTAACACGCGCGCACTGCAAACCAGCTGTGGTCGTTGTCGTCGTCCTCCTCCTCCTCCTCTCTATATCTCTCTTTCTCTTGTAAACCGGTTCCTCGAACGACCAGAGAGAGAGAAAGACAGATAGCAAAGAGAGACTAAACGCGCAAGCATATAACTGGATGACTGGTTAATACAATGAAATGGATGCGAGAGCACTTTTAATCGCACCCAGGAATCAACACGTCGTTGGTTGCCGGCCGATATGTACATCCCTTATTAATAGTTTATGCTGAGATACTGCAGGCAAGGCACTGGTGTTTCTGCAGGTCTAACATAGGAGATGTGCGCGCGCGCAATGGACTCTCTGGAAGAGCTTCTTAGGTTTTGGGGATTATCCGGGGATTAGGCGCCATCAGGCGAAACGTACAGCGAAGAGGGAAAAAATCTCGTTGGGTATACGGGCGGGGAGATTTTCGGCTGGTTCCTTTAAGTCTAATTGCCAAGGACTGCACGCCCATTTCGGCTTTTACACGCTTCTTTGAAATTAGGTACCTAATGTAGGACTTGAGCGCGCTTTAGGCCCTGTGCCCCAGCGTCTGCGTGCATTGGCGCGTGGGCGGGTATATATGCTATATGTATTATACGATTCTGCGGGTGTGTGATCGTTCGGTGGGGATGGCCGAGTGTGGTTATTTTTGAAGGCTAAGGATCTGGCCAATTTCCCTTGGTAATCTCAATTTCATGTTTCAAGGATTCCTCGCTTATTTATTTCTACTATAGCAATATTCGTGCGGGCCATTGATAAAACTCTCAAAAAAAATACTTAAAAATTAAAAAAATATTTTATGTGCCTTTCCAATATTCTTGAGGATAGAAAATAATATTAAAACAGAAATTAGTTTAAAATAAAATCCTTATGCAAACTCTGAAAGAATTATTTGTTTTAAGAATCTATTCGAACGAACACACGTAATTCTTTCATAAATTTGAATTAAAATATTGATTTATATAACAATGTTTTAAGCTTTGGCGCCATTTAAAACTGATATCCTTCTGTAACCAATGAACTCGTGTCTTTAAGTGCTTCACAACTTTTTTAAGAGCAGCTATATAATTGGTTGCAATGATACGGCAATAGGAATCGTCAAAGCTACTTTGTAGATCATTTATTGAAATAAAACTGATTGTCTTTTGTCAATGATTTCATTATTATAATATATTGCTGCAATTGTTACTGTAACATGTCTTATGACTGTCACTGTACGTGTAGTAGGAAAAGCATGATTTTACTTCAATACACTGCAGATAAATATACTATAATTTACATTGCACTATTTTTTAAAGTGTGTTTCGAAGTACTTCTTAGAATGTTAAATATATTACTCGAAGCATTAAAAAAAACTAAGAAACCAACTGAACGGACTCGATCATCACACACGACTGCTCCTAAGTCAAAAATACCTCAAGAAGTAGCACGTGCATCTCTTCCCGAACGATTCCCCGAGGACTTGGTGAGAAAGAATCTCTCGGTTCTCGCGAGATTGGCCATCTTTCCGCTGACTTCCCCCATTTTCCCGACGATTATCTCTCGCCTCTCATGGCTCCGAGATGGAAAGCAAAAACGCCAGAGAATATACGAGAGACCTACTGGGCAAAGACAAAAATTAGTCAACTGAGACGATGCGTGAGCGTTGATGTGAAAATTGCCTCGGTGGAAAAGGGCCTTCGGGGCTAAATTGGCTTAACGGAATACCCACCATTCGACTCCTGCGACTAAATCCAATTCCTTAACAACAATTAAGGGCTCATCCTCTCATCACCAAGTCAATAGCCGCGGTGGTTCTTAATCCACGAGCCTGCATTGACGGGCTAAAATAGACAGGATAAATAGACACGGACGAGCTGATGCAGGTATAGATGCGGCATAGTAGAAGAAAAGAAAAGATGTTTGCCGAAGATTTGCAGTTTCTTATTATCTAGTAGAAAAAAAAATTGAAGAATATTTTAATCCTTTGGTTGAGCTTTTGTCTGAGAATCGCAGTACCTTCAGTTTTATGCAAATAACGTATGTCGATGGTTAAAGAATGTCTACAACAAAATATAGTCCCGATTTTGTGTATCTGTTTTGCGAATTCGAACAACGAAAAGATTCTCTATTATCTGTAAAGTTTTATTCCAGAATGGCCGAAGCTACTGTACAGGAGTAATCTTCCTAATTCATTGGATGTCATCGTTCAAACTAATAATACTTAGCTCATTTTACACGATAAGAAGGACAAGTACGCCGTATCTTATGGTATGTAAATTCAGCTCTACGTGGGTTCCCTCATTTGCAGCAATCATCATTTGCAGCAATAATCCCAGAATGCAAGCCAAAACGAAAACATTGGGTATTCGAGAAACCCATCGCTTCCCAGAGACTCCCCCGTCAACTTAAGGACAAAAACTCGGTATACACACAGAAGATAGAGCGGAGATATGGGCATCGAGGTGGTGAAAAGAGCGAGACGAGGCTTACGATTATCGTAGGAGCTCATAATCTCCTTGCATTGTCTCCTGACTTTTGACGATTGACTGATTTACGACGTTTTCCCTCGGCGATCTTGCCCCACAGTCTCTCTCTCTCTCTCTCTCTGTCGTTCGCTTATAGAACTAGCATGTACTAGCAGGGCTGGTTAATACACTCTGCGGAGAACTAGTTGCGGTCGAGCGCACGTATACACAAGCCGTGTAACCCCGCGCGCGCGCGAATCCCCATGGCATATTGTGCACAGGGGTTGGAGCTCGGTTTAGAAGCCTGCAGTCGACTGCGCCAGATCGATCATCGTTTTATGGCCCCTGCGCCTCCTTTGTGGGACGGGCCAAAAGGATTTTCCCAGTGCCCTCGTGCTTCTTCTTCTTCTTCTTCTTCTTCTTCTTCTTCTTCTTCTTCTTCCTCCTCCTCTTCTTCTTCTCTCTGCATATATCCAAGGCTGCGCGCGTGTGTGTGGAGGAGCGAACGAACGCGTCCTGAAACGACGACCCGATCGCTATCTTGAGGACTGTCGACAAATTTTTTTATCGTGTCTGCACGAGACTCGGATATATTCTGTCTCTCTCATTAACTCGAGACCTCTGCCAAGCAAACATCCCGCGCGCAACGAATAAAAAAGATCCTGTGTTTTGGGGGGGGGGGGGG
>UELU01145065.1:62088-95861 GCA_900490025.1 Megastigmus dorsalis
GGGGGGGGGGGGGGGGGGGAACAATAAAATAAAGCGTAGAAAGTTAACAATGTCCGTACGAAGCTGGCGGGGGGCAATAATAGCGGTATTTAAAGGTGAGCCGTGCGCAGCTTGGGAAAAATAAAATTATTAAGAGGAACGAGGCGGAATTTCGCGGTAGCAGCAGTAGCAGCAGCGGCGAGGAGCCCGAGCAGGAATATGAACCTCTGGAATCCGGGAGACTCCGCGGACCATTAATACTGGGCGGATTTCATAAATCTCAACGTAATAACTTTTTTACGCATTGCATATGGCGCATAATGACGGCTTAATTATGGTTCCTTACATCTCTCTCTTTTTTTTTTCTTCCTTTCTCTCTCGCTGTCTCACTCTCTATCTTTCTTTATCTGGCTTCTTCTTCCCTCGCTCAATCCTTTTTTTCCCCTCCCTCGTTTCTTTATCTTCCTTTTTTTTTGTCACCGTAAATGCATAAATACCAAGGTACAACGGAACAGCGTCGCGGGAACATCGAAGCCTCTCGCATGCATGCGCGAGACTACATAAATACATAAATATGTTAAAAGTAAGAGGAAGGGACGTCAGTGGTGTATGAAAGAAAAAGAGAGAGAGAGAGAGAGAGAGAGAGAGAGAGAGAGGTGGTCGAAAGAAGTGGTAGAAGCGCACGCTCGCGCGCATTATGGTAATAATGTTTGATGTTTCGAAAGAGGCTGATAATACTATTTATCTGTCGGGTTAAATTGACAATGGGGAACCCCGTACTAAATTTTCACCGCATTCCACGCGTTTCGTTTGCCTTATATTTATTTGACAGATATATCTACCCCGTGATATATATGAAAGTATATATCGCAATAACCGCTATATTATATCGCTAAATCTAGTGCCCCCTTAATGCGATCGTTAAAACTCGTGGTTCTCCGAATCGTAAAGCCACCATATATATATATATACAACTTTTTTTGCGCCCATTAATTTTTATTTCAATTTTTCCATAATAATTAGTCATTTAGTATAAGATATTCAAGATAATAAAGATATATATCGAGCGTTTGTCGTTTTTATTTAAACTATAAAACTAGAGGCGAGATATACGACCCACAAGTGTACTTCGTTACAGTCATATACATGCTTCAATGCACGCGCGCGCATTAGTTTTTCATTTAAATTAGCAACAGTTTTATACAATTTATATACTCCCTATTTTCTGTTTTTGTTAATTTAATCACCTATTACAAGACTACATTACGAACTCACTCGGTTTAATTCATCGCTGGACCAAGTCACAAAATATCGTAAATCAATAAGTTGAGAGAGAGAGAGAAAAAAACGCACGAATCCCTCCCGAAATGTCTATATCGCGCGAATCTCCCCGCTCGTATAAAAGCTACAATAGCTCGGAATTAATAAGCTCGCGGAGAGGCCATGAGAACCGCTGGCTACGTCGACGCGCAGAGGGATTTCGCCGTATAGTAGCTGCAGAGCGTGTATATGCGAGCGCGAGCAAGCGAGCGCTTAAGCCGAGGGGGACGAGAGAGGATAAAGAAGGGAAGCGAGTGAGAGAGAGAGAAGGTAGCTGGTACAGGATTGGTCGGGTGTCTGGCAGACAATTACTCTGGTGGACCCCCTGCGGCTGCGATGGATGTCTCTCTTGTCCCAGGGACCCCACAGTCCAAATGCCGTGTTCCTACACTTCTCTCTCTGTGTGTGTGTGTGTGAGCTGCGCGAACACACATTTATTTATCTCTATCTGACTCGTATGTATACACACAGTAGAGAGCGTGGAAGGTTTTGCGGGGGAAGGGAAAACGAGGAGCGGCTCACTAAACCAAAGCCCTTGTCTATACGCGCGACTCGTTGCCCAATCTTCTACCACTCTTACGACGTGTGTATCCTTTTTTCCCCCCCTCTCGTTGCATCTTGGCCGCGAAGCTTTTGTTTTCGAGCGGTAGTTAATAGCTACAAATTCGATCGATTGACCGGTATGAAACCGATATAATTGATAATTTGATAAAGAAGGAAAATTGAATTTGATGAAATTTCGTATACGGTCAATTATACAGTTTATGAATTTTCGGTACCTCAGCAACAATCAAAACTCGCGACAGCTTCGGTATTGCGCTTATCATCACATTATCGCATTGGCTATATGGTAGGATCTATAGTTTTTACTTTACTGGTAATTCCTGCGCGCGTGATACAATGTTTGTAATGGTACCGCGCTAAAATAGGTCCCTTCTAATCGCTTCCAACATAGATTTTATTCTAAAATCTATGATAATGTTCCTCCAGTTCAAGCTTCACTAAGATTTGTTCAAAACTTTTAGAATATAATTGTTCGCAAAAATTCTAATGAAGGTAAATCTACTTTAATAGGCTTTCCGAACTTTAAAAAGCTAGAAAATAAATTATTATGGTTATTCAATGATTTTTAATTTTTGAAAATTATTCCTACCAAATACACATTCAGCGCGCATCAGTTAAGAAATATAATTCGATCATCTTCAATTGCCACAGCTCTAAATTTCTCCCTAACTCGATCGTAAAGATCGTTCAAATATTGAGTCACCGCCGAAAAGCGAAAAAAAGAAAGCATCGAAACGGCAAGATAATTAATTATACAAGCACAAGATAAACTATAGAGACACACTATTTCGCGCTGACTTAGTCCGTTCCCGAAGAGATACATAAGTGAAAAGGGGAGAGAGAGAGAGAGAGAGAGAGAGATAGAAAGAAAGAAGAGAGGGAGAGAGAATGAGCTTCTTACAGAGGCGCGCCGATATAAACTGTTTGTTTAGTTGATATATCGCCGAGATAGTTATCACCTTATGCACTGGGCCGTACGCAGCTGACATTTATCAGGGCTCAAACACACACAGACACGTACACACGACTCGCACACACGTATACGGTCGTTCTCTCTTGTTGCAGTGGCGCGCAGCTCGGCTATATGGGATTGTCGATTTCGCCTGGCGATTAGCAGAAATTACTATTATCGTGGGAACTAGATTTTGCAGTTTTGACAGACGAGAGCTGCGCCGCGCTTATGTAGATTAATTAAAGCCACTTTTTCAGGGACTCGAATCGCGATCGAGAACTTGATGTGGAAATGTTTGGCTATCGAATTTCGATCTTTCTTTTACCTCCGCGTTATTTTTCAGATGTCATCAAGGGTCAATTTGATGTGGATCACTCCTCTAAATGGTGCATTTATTCATTTTTATTCCTTCTACTTTTCTTGGGAAAGTGCAAGTCGGTAACTGGAAAATTTGTAATTATCAATAAGCGCACGAAAGCGTCAGTCTCATTGTCTACTATACTTCATCGACATGTTGATCAGGAAACAATTAACACGTTCCATAAGCAGTCAAGCCTTATACGATGTTCACATATATATAGGTATATAAATGAGCAATTTACAAACGATATGAGGAAAGGCAGACGAGACAATGGGCGCCTAATGAAAATCTATACGAGAAACCACAGAATGAATAGTCAGAGCGCAGATCGGACACGCGCGCCTGGTAAACGCAAAAGGTTCGTCTTTTTGATTCCCCCGTATGTATATATATATATACATCGAACTCGGCGAGCTGCTGTTGCTGCCTCTCGTTCCTCGCAGGCATTTTAATGGCGTTATAATATATGTATGTTTTACCACACGAGTGGGTCCGAGCTGTTGTAACCCATGTACACACATACACACGCGTATGCGCGCACACGGACACAGGAGACTTTTGGGAAGAGAGAGAGAGAGCGAGTTGAAACCAGCATGGGGCCCCCTTCGATATATTCAATCACGAAATTATCACTTCTGTATACGGCCCCGAGGCTCCTTCCTCTCTCTCCCTCTCTCTCTCTTCTTTACATTTTTCAGCTCCTCTCTCTCTCTCTCTCTCGCTCCTCCTTCTCGATTCTCCCTTTGGCGCGCACACGGTACATTTTTCTGCCTCCTCATCCCCGTCTCGGTCTGCAACTGCACTGCGTTGCACTCCGCAAGCACACATCTCGCCATCGTGCGGCGCACACTCGTAAAATTCGTCGCTAATTATACGAGCGTATCGGGCAATTTTCACGGCCGTTAAGCGAGTACTTAAAGCCTCCCAGCTGAT
This sequence comes from Megastigmus dorsalis, assembly GCA_900490025.1. Taxonomy (NCBI): domain Eukaryota; kingdom Metazoa; phylum Arthropoda; class Insecta; order Hymenoptera; family Megastigmidae; genus Megastigmus; species Megastigmus dorsalis. Next base: position 66,198 of record UELU01145065.1, read on the forward strand.
ATTTCGGTGACTTCGCGGACCCTCTCTCTCTCTCATGCGAAGGTGTTTATCTTAATTTTACGGGGTAGCGCGCATGAGCGAGATAAAAAAAATTAATTTCCAAGAGGCTCGGAGAGAACCTGCGTTAAGGGCATATGAATCAACCGGATATGTTTTAGTGCGTCTCTGAGATAGCGATGATGATGGGCATGTGTACGCGTAGCACACCGGGTTCTTTTTTGTTTCGCTGCCGGTTTTAGGGAGTGGTTCTTTATTTTCGGGGGCGGGAGGCGCTTTTTTTTTGCAAAATTTATGATTTTATGTTACGCGATCGATCGCATGATTTTCTCGATATTGCGTTTAACAATATCATACATTGGTGTACATTAGAGATTCAAAACAGGTTTACGATAGAAAAAACAAAATCAATAGACATACGAGTATAACATAGATTCGCGTGACCGTTGGAAACTTTTTCAAAATTCAGCAAAATCCAGCATAAATAAATGGCGATATCTGGAAATATATAGTTCCAAATCTCCTTACTCTTTATTGGCTCTATGCAAAACGAGTAATATATTATTCAAATATTACAGGTGCACTTACAACTAGGAATACGAAGAAATACATTAACAGCTCGGTAAAACAAATCACGCCATACGTGCAACTTATTCGCAGGCGCGCATACATACGAAAAATAATCCGAGATATTCATTACAGTCGAGAGCGAACCCCGCGAGCTTCGACAATCCACGCTATAAGGCCTCTGCGTACAAATTATCGCAATTAGAACGGAATAACTCAAGTCTCGAACATTCGACACATTATATATCCATTCATCGATTCATCGAGTTGGCTTAAACTCGTATAACTCCGCTCGTATACACACGCACACGCGCACGGTCTCAACAACCTTGCGCAACGTCGGAAACATTAGATTTCTCCCAATGGTTATATATATATTTGAATATTATGTGACGCGACAAGCTCGGAGCTCATTAAAACTGCCCGACCGAGAGAGCTAATGTATTCCGGGGCCCGGAAAACAAGAGAGAGAGAGAGAGAGGAAAAAAGGGAAATCAAATACACAGAGGAGTGAGCAATAATCTAATCTCTCTCTCTCTCTCTCTCTCTTGCGGCGAGATACGACGCATAGAGAGACGTGTGCGTGTCGTTTAATAATATATAAGAATTTATAATCGGTCGGGACGGATAAGGGGACTGGGAAAAAAGCACGCGTTCGATATGTTAATGCCTGTGTTAATGGTAATTCTAACATTGTAACGTTCGGCGATTTAATAGCCGACGCTCTGATTGAAACATCTCTCTCTCTCTCTCTCTCTCTCTCTCTCTCTCTCTCTCTCTCTCGACTTGGCCGAGGCAAGATTTACGAACCTATACGGCCGAGGGAAGCGAAGAATCGAAATAGTCTAGCGGCGGCGGCGGCGGCGCGCGAGGAGCGAGTCGTTACCGATTGATGAAGCGTGAAATCGCTTAACCTGGTTTCCGTATAAATTAACGAGAGAGAGAGAAATTGACGTGTCCGCGCGTGGCTATGTTCACCTGCTATGCCGCTCTTTCTCTCTCGATCTATTTATTCTCGGGCTCTCGGGGCTTCTATCGTGAATGTAGTGGAGAGAATGAGAGGAGAAAGACGATATATATATGGCGCTTAGGAGATGATGTGTAAGCGTGTGCAGCTGCGACGGACGATTGGAAAAGCAAATACGTATAGACGAAGGTATTTGGGAAATAGATGTGGGAGGAATTCGGAGCTGCGGGGGGGTACACCAAGCGCGCTTTGAACGTGTGGCTTGAGAAATATTCGTCTGACACTTTGAAGGAATGGATTTGAACGGTCTTTAATATTATATATATATATATAAATTGATATTGACCCTATACCAGCTGGAATGTTGATATTGTGACCAAATTTACGTAAAAATATGGTTTCTTCCTATATTAAAAGTATATATATTTGAACGAAAGAAATAAAGAAATATTTTCAGTTCTTAAACAAGCAGAGTGTAAATTGCAATCGGAACCAAGTGCCAAAGGAACGATTGCGTAATTTATTAATAATACATGGTACTTGGTTTTCGCATTCCCTATATACATATATATATATATATATAATGTAATTGAAACAGCATCACGGAGAATTTCATTTACCGCTAAATTACAGCTGTAATAATAATTAATTACTTTGCACAGATAAGGCGAACGCGCCTCGCTACGGAAACGATGCATTTTGCTCAGTACATCAATCTTTATCACCGCTGCAGCGCTGCACACTCCACCTCCTCGCTCTCTCTCTCTCTCTCTCTCTCTCTCTCTCTCTCTCTCTTGACTTATCTATTTATCCATCTTCTTCGTTCTCGATCTGGTTATTAACATAATTATCGTGTGTACGCACTATGTGTGTTCGTTTGCCACATCGACACAAACACACACACACACACACACACACATACACATACACACACTTTGCCTTTCCACTATTAATATAGATGCACACCTTTGCGCGGCCGGGTTCGTAATATTAAGTGCCTTCCATAACTGCTTACGATTTATGATGAAAAGAGACGGAGAGAGAAAGGAGAAGAAGGAGAGAGAGAGAGAGATAAAAAGGGTTATAGGGATACGCGTGTAAGAGAAATTTCGAATGGGATGAATGGAGGAGCTGATCTAAAGAGGCGTTTGCTTTTTAGTGTGTTTTTGTGTGTATATGTATGTCTGTGCGTCCGTGTGTGTTTATTGCGGTTTTGAGAAACGTGAATAAAAGTTGTTATTTCAAAATATAATATTGTAAAGTATATATATAAATATATAAAGTGTTCACGCACGATTCAATCATCATAAATGACGTTTAAACATTTATATACGTTCAGTTTTACAACTAATAAGTCTTTCATTTCCTATCCTTTCGAATAATCCCGAGAGCCGTATACCCTGAAAAAAAGAGGAATTCAAGCAAAAGCCAGGCAAATTTCGTATATCACTCCCAGCGCGAGTAAGTCAGAGCCGCGGTAGAAGCATATATACATATATAGGACTCTCGACAGTTTCATATTAATACATTATATCGCGCTTGCATTAGTATGCTTAAGCATGACGGATGATGGCGTGGATGAAGCAAGAGGTGGTGTGTATAAAGAGGAACCTGTCTATATGGTAAGCCTCAGAGAGAGAGAGAGAGAAGCTAAATCGGTATTTCTTTTTCTCCCCGCAAGGGAAAAGATTCTCTCTCTCTCTCTCTCTCATTCCACCTCCCCCGTTCATTAAGTATCGCGTTCCCTATAGCCTCCTCTTATACCTCGCGCAAACTGACAACTCGCTCGCACACACGAGTGTATATATACACACGTAACGAAAGAGAGGGACTTGTTAAAGCCATTGAGAGAGAGAGAGAGAGAGAGAAACTGATGGCTGGCAAGAGAGCGTGAATGAAAACTACCGGACGAAGGCGCACACACTGCAGCCGCGCGCGTTATACACTCACGATGAAATTGCGTAAATCTTTCGCGCTATATACGTGCAGTTTGCGCGCGCGCGTGTGTGTGTTTGCAGCACGGAAGATTCATACGTCGCTAGCGCTTATTATGGCCTTCCGATCAATTCAGGATATCTTCGTCCCTTATATATCCTTCTTTTCTCTCACATATATATATATAATTCCGGCAGTCCCCGCGAGATGAGTGCGCGCGAATCAATTGATTTATGGGCGATTATTAAGTTATACAAGGGGTCGCGCGTAAATCACTCGCATTAGTTAAATAGTTTACGAATGCGCCGCGGATGTTTATAAACGTTTAGTGCCCCGGCTTATTTTCACTTACGGGGCCCCGTTGATATTCCTTCCTTTTTCCTCCTCCAGCCCGCTTCTCACGGTCATTTAGCGACTCGGGAAAAGATATATAAACGTTTTTTAAAAGGCTGCTCTTGGTTCGGCGAGGATTTATTAGGGAGTAACTGGTAGCGAGTGAGGAGAGCGTTTGGCTGATTTCCGGCAGTATCGTATAGGTATATATAGCCGATATAATCGACTGGAAATTATTAATAATTCTATACGCGCTATTGCCAAGCGAACGGTAATTCGACGAGGTGAATTATACAGAGGAGCGAAATGTCTTTGTCCGATTTGGCAATGAACAAAGACTTGGGCAACTTTAATGACGCTGGGGTTTATTAGCGAAAATATCGGCGATAATTATAGTTTTAAGTGCGCGGGATGTGTATAAGTGTTTACGATAGTTGGGCGGTGGATGCAAAAAAAGAAAAAGTATATAATCTGTTATCGCTGCAATGAAAAGGAATAGTAAATATAAGAATCATTAGGCTGATGAAACTAATGTGAGCGAACGGCTGTAATTCGTAACGGAAGATGTAAAAATAATAACACGTTACTTTTTTTTGTGGAGAAAGTAGAGAAAAAATATGAGCGCCGTCATTCGCCTAATATAGATGCAAAATTTTCCATTGAAGATTACACACAAAATATACAAAACGCAAAAAGACTCGGACAACAATCGATTTCGATCACCAATATAAAGAGAAAAAATACAATATTCCGTTTCATCAAGTGGAAAAAAGCGGAACAGCCGATGCACACACCGACAACTCGAAAACTCTTTTTCACAATTTAATCTTTACGCCCGCATATATTTCACAGAAACCAAAAAAAAAAAAAAAAACGTCCACAGTCGACTGATCGCCCGCGAGGCATTTTTTCGCCGTTCAATTTCGTCCGGCACAATCGAATGCACGTACACTTACACACAGACATCACAGACACATCCGCAGTGAGAAGCAATCAGAAATCGCACGTTCTCGGCGTCCCACACACACACACACAGACACATACTCGCAAACACACACGTATACGTATCGAGCGAGTGTATTACATCTAGGGAGCGCTTACTTTGTTACTACAGCGTGAAAACGCTGTAAATTTCGACTCGTAAAACCGGCGGGTTTAGTGGCTACAAATTTGACCGGAGGACGAGCGTCTCTCTCTCTCTCTCTCTCGGGTGTACGTTGCGAGCGATGAGCTGCTTCTTTGGGTCTCGCGCACGGCTTTGCGCATGGGGTCGCGCGCGCGTTTGCTCGCGCGAGCAGCCGCGGCCATCTTTAATGAGGTGCACGAAAGGCCGGCGCGGTTTTGAATTATATGCAGCCCCGCAGCCCGTCGCGTCCTTGTCTCTCTTTTGCCCTGCTGTACGCTCCTTCTCTCTCTCTTTCTTTCTCACTCTCTTTTGCCACTCTCCCTCCCCCCTGGATTTAACGATAAGTAGGGCTCGTATTTATTTAGCTTTTATGGGCCCCGACGATCGGTTCTAATTCTCATTAAAGAGCTTAGAGCACGGGCTTCTGCCTCGGTATGTAATGGATGGAGCATCGTTAGTAAATTTAAAGTTCGTTTAGGACGGGCAGTCGCTCGAGATGACAAGTTTAGTGATATTGTATCCATTAACACTTTATATACTTACGACTATAGAAAAAAAAAATCAGCTCGCGTCAGTCAAGTCTCGAGGGCATAGAGATGCAAAATCAATAATATTGCGCATCGAGCGTTTTGTTTTTAACAAACTCCCTGAGCAATGCAGCGGGAAAAAATAAATTCATCAAGACACACGATTGGACACGATTCGCTACCCCTATATATACACACACAAGGTGTGCTCGTTCGGTATATTCCCCGAGGGCATATAAAAGGCAGCGGCGCACGATGAAATAAGACGCACACATAATACAGTGTGTACACGCGGTCGGAGCTCTCTTCGGGCGCGAATCTTATTAATTCGAGCTCTCTCCTCTCCCTTTAGCCCTGGTGCGAGGCCGCGTATTTACGTTTGCAAATTGCTCGGACCTCTTAATGACTCTCTTATATTCCGAGAGTGAGAGAGAGAGAGAGAGGAGCATGCGGACAGAGAAGAAGAATCATTTCGCCTTTCGTTATATTTGCCTTGCGAGCAATGGGGCTACATTCGTTCGTGATGGTGGCCCCGCGGGCACACACGCACACACTTATATATCGCACACCACGCAACACGTGTAGAACGGAGAAACTAACAAGGTAACCTAATCTGTCTAAAATGCCAGTGCTCTGCAAAAAAAAAATTCGCTTTCGCTCCGGATGGTATTCGAGAAATTCACCGTCTGCCACAACGACAGTAGTGTTTCTTCTTCCTTTTCTATCTATATTGGCGTTTTTACGATGTGGCGTTTTTTTTGTCGCTTCTCGTTTTTTTTTTCTTTTGAATTTCGGGGGGTAGGCTTCGACTACTTCTTTTTCCCGCTTGCGTATATGTGGTCGTTAAATTTTATTGGCACGATCTACGCCGGTCTCGTTCTTTTTTGGTGCACACTCGCGATGCGCTTATAGATTGAGTGAGAGATTAATTTGGGGGCTGCAGTGCGTTCAATATCTCAATAATGATCTGTCCAGGGTGCATATAGTACAAGAACCAATTGCACTAGAAACATTTGACAATTCGTAAATAATCATCGTTAGGAACTATAATATTTTGAGAAATACATATATATATATCGTTGGTCGAACAACGAAATTTGCGCGCTATCGGGCGATCGTCAATTAAAAGATATGTAACTCGATATGCGCGCGCCATATGTATTGTCCATCGTGCGCATTCAATCGGGGCCCACGCGCTTTTCATTTCGAAAAAAAAATAATTTATAGTTCGCGCGCGCACCGCAATTAGCAGAGACTTTGAGTATTGCAGCACGGACCTACCCGAACAGTCGAAAAACGCTACAAAGATAAAATAAGCGAAGGGCGAATCGAATTAAAGCAAATCGTCAAAAGTACACTCAATTATTATCCCTCTAAGCGTGTCATATTTTGCTTAATAAGCGGCTGCGCTTAATTATTAGCTCGCGCCAATACTTGTATGCATGTATAATATTATCGATTCCCCTCTTATATTGTATTTAAGCGAAACCGCGCGGGCGTGAATTATCGTTGGCCGGTACGCGCCGTTGCACGTCACGAGTGCGAGAGATAAGAGAGAGCGGAGAGATTGAAGAATGAGCGGCAGAGATATATGGAGAGAGACAGAGATCAAGAGTGAGAGAAGGAGGCACGAGATGTTGGTATTGTAAAACTGGTTGTTGGTTGAAATTGGCGTACGACAGGGTTAAAAGAGTGCGTACGAAGGCCGAGACTGCTGCTGCTGCGGCTGCATGCAAATCGACTATGGCGAGGGAACAGTGCGAAAATGATATTTAATAAATCATAATCGATCACGAGTGGATCGTGTTTAGTCATACACTTTGAATGTCGGATAAGTAGGTATTATTGATAGCTGATTATCGTTTTCTCGCTGAAGTGCCAAGTGATTCATTGAACTCTCGAGTATCGAGCGAACGAAAAAAAAAAGAACGTGGCTATACAATACTTTTACTCGCGTACCCTGCATTTCTGCGGAATAATATCCTGAATCAACAAACTGGCAGCTGTGCATTCCGCGCTTGCTTTCTGGAATTATAGATATACCCGAAATTTCAAAATAATAAGAAGGGACCGAGAGAGGGAGTGGGGGAGGGACGAGGAGTGCAAAAGTGTTAAGAAAAAGAAAGACAGAAAAGTGGATGCATGAAAGAGTTACGGGATAAAGGGAGAGAGGGAGCGAGAGATCCTGAGTTTTTTGCGACCAATGCACGCAGTAGGATTCTTATACTCAGGTTTCTCCGCTGTTGCTGCTGCTGCTGCTGCTGCTGATGCAGTCTCGCACACACACTCGCACACAGGGAGAGAGAGAGAGAGAGAGAGAGAGAGACGCATATAGCAAGTGACTGGGGGCCCAGGCCTAATGTGTCGACCGAAATATTTATGATGATTGTTTATGGACCGTGCGTATATTAGCGCGTTCATCACTGCCGCGCGTCCATTCTCTTCCCTTCTCTCTTCCTCCTTCTCTCTCTCTCTCTCTCTCTCTCGCTTTCTTTATCACTTTTGTCGTCTCTCGCACCACCAGAACCACCACCACCGAAGAAGAAGGAGTACTGCGCCCTTCGCTGCGGTATAATAGATATGAATAGAGCGAGAAAACGGTATACGAGATATATATATATATATATGCGCGAGCGACGTTTAAAAAGTGAAAGGTGAAAGAGGCTATAGGCGTAATGGAAATGAGGAGCGTAAGGATGTGAAGCGGCGCGCGCACGCGGGGGTTATTATTATACAAAAACTTATACCCGAAAGAAATACTGTCGATTGATTTATCGATTTTACGATTGATTGATCGAACTTGTTTTTATGCAAATGGAGATGCGCGAAGGTTAGGGTGCGGTGCAGCGGGTCTTATGCCGGCTTAAGTGTATCTTTGAATTATGGACTCGCGCATAGTCGCGCCGCCCCGATCTATTATTACAATGGGATAATTAATAAGGTTTGGTTTTTCTTTCTTCTTCTTTTCTCGCGGTGTCGATTAATCGGCTGGTGCGCGCGACGTTGAAAATGGTATGTTTTTTTCTTTTTATTAATGACTCGATAAAGACTTTAAATAATTCGAAAGCGTTGAGCTGATGCTCCTACAGCTAAAAATAAATTTTAAATAATTATTGTTCGCGCATGTGTATAGTAATATAGAAAGAAATATTTGCAATGAGAAATATTGAAAGTGTATGTAAATTATTTAATCGCGAACGTATGCTATTTCCAGAATAATTCCAGTGTTTACTTAACAAAATTTAAAGCTTCATTTTCAGCGACTCGGTTAAATGGTATTAAATTATGCTGCGAAAAAAGAAGCTCCCCCCGCCGTTCGCACTATTCAACGACTCAAATAAGCTGCTCGAACATAAGTCGAAGAAACTCCGCGTGAAAGGAATCGAGGCAAAAGGTGTAGATGATATTTTTTTTCCTCAAAAGAAGGGATATAAAGGAAGAGAAGGAGACTCTCGAGTGGCGTTAGAATGTATAGTTTTTGTGTGTATACGCGTCGGAGTCGCGGTCGGTTCGAATAGAATAGAGGAGGCATACCGGAGAAAAGCAGCAAAGGGCAGAAGAAGAAGAAGAAGAAGAAGAAGACGAGGGAAGAAAGAGAGAAAAACAGGGCCCCGACACAAGAGACATCCTTTTGTGGAAATCTTTGACTCTCTCTCTCTCTCTCTCTCTCGCTCTTTCTCGAGTGTAGCGGGTCGCGCGCGCGCCGCTGCCGCCGAGCATTAAAAGCGACTCTTGAAAATGAGACATCTCATTATACCTCATTCGTTTCCACGAAAGCTACGAGCGGTCCCTTCTCTCTCTACATATACCAGAGGACACGCAGCTCTCGTGTCGCACGCCTCTCTTTCTCTTGGGCAGCCGCGCGCTTCTCTCGCCTGGGACGCATCGCCCGATCTGCGCTATGCGCGCGCTCAACTTTCGCTCCGAGGGTTACACGTATAGCCTAGACGATCCTGCGTGGCTGATGGATTGGACAGCCGAAAGTGAAAACTATGCACTACTAACCCTCGAGGCACATGGTAGCGTGAAACGGTAATTATATATATATATATACGGCTTGGGATTAGTAGATTTGGTGCTGAGAGAGCAAAAAAAATATCTCACGCTATTCATTAGCCGATTTTTTTCTTATATATACCGTAAATGTTGCGTTTCGTAGGAGTTTTCAATCAAGGACCGATGCGAATCAGATTTGAATTTGTTGCAATTAATAAGAAACATATATGCACGGGACTTTAACTTATGGACAACCGCGTCTTATACACGAGATTAGAAATTGATCTATCGATCTTTCTTCGATTTCCAATCGAGCCATTAAGATTATTCGTGAAAAAAAAACAACAGGAGCCTTTGAGCAAATCGTTTATTAAACATTATTCCTCCAAGAACGACATTCCTCTAGTCGTCGCGCACAGCGAATAGCAGCGTCTAACGATATAATTAATAACCCGGTCCACTCTCCGAAAAAATCCTCGGAAAACTAAATCACCTCGCATTACAATACCTCTTCAGTCATCGACTCTCTGGCCGCACTATTCATTACACAAAAGCCCATCGCGCGCATGAGACGACAGAGAGAAAGAGCCCGCCAATAATAGTTAAGCCATCGGTCGCATGCGCATCACCTTCGAGAAAAGCGGAATAGACATCGAAGGAACATAGAGAGAAAGGGAGAAAAAAAGAGAGATTCCTTCTCGATTTACAGGGAAAAAGCCGACGGGGGGTAACAAATCGTCGGTTCGCTCTCTCGCACGGGCTTCTTTTTCCTATACAGGTATATATACATACATAATAACGACGTGGCGCGAGAGAGAGAGAGAGCCCGGTGTGAGCGTATACAGAATGGCTCGGATTCGTTCAAAAAAGAAGAGAAAGAAGAGGAGGAGAGAGACAGAGACGTATACAGCGGGAGCAGCAGGCAAAGAGTGCGAAAATAAGCGCTTAACGAGGCAAAGATTGACTTGGACAAAAGGTTTTTGGGCCGAGTGAAGAGGGCATCGGGTATGTATACGTATAACCGAGGAGAGCCACTTGAAAAAGGTGCCTTCTACCAATCCCCCACCTTCCCGAAAAGCATCGCGCGACACAATGCGCCCTTGAAATCTACACCCTGGCCCTGCTACACGTACACCGAGAGACATGTCGATCCGACGATGCTGCACGCGCCTATTGCCCATCGGTATCCCCGTGTATACATATATATATGTACGAACGCGACAAAGGTGGACGCACAATGGGGGCGCAACCTCTTTTGAAGGAGCGCAGGTTGACTTTTCGGTCCCCTTATACCTTTTTTTTCCCCCCTCGATATACACAGAAAAGACGAACGCTGGCTCGCGACCGCTGTATAGAAAAATAGAGAACGCGTATATGTACGGCAGTGTATATAATGCAATAAAAGAGTCGAGTGTGAAGTGTACGAGAGAGAGAGAGAGAGAGAGAGAGAGAGAGAGAGAGAGAGAGAGAGAGCAGTGGTCACCTGCCCCCCTCGGCATCAATGCCTATATATAACACTCCATTTTTCTCGTCCTTTCGACCAGCCGATGAATGTAAACAGCTATTTCTATGGAGCGCGTTATACCTCATGAGAATCTAATTTTCGGGAAAAGTGAGCGAGCGTGTAAGTAAAGCCATATAGCGCGCATGGGAGCCAATTCATTTGGAAAATTCGCCCGTGACGATCGATGATGCTTTTCAGCGCGTATAGCTCTTCCACGTCCATCTTCGCGCGTATATGTGTCTGTGTACGTGTCAGCGAGAGAAAGCCGTAAAAGCGCGGCTCTTTTCAGCGAACCGACCAAAAGATATATGCTATACTTTGCATTTACAAAGATACCCGGAAAAACTGGATTCCGCGTATAATATATATAATGGCACTGGGAACGCGGCGACGACTCGCTTCTATACGTGTGGATTTCAGGCGATTGGACGCGGTGACTTGCTCCGTGATCATCTGAATCCTGATGCCTCGTGGAATAAGCGACCCGTTTGTTAGATTTCTTCTCTGCTCCTCGTTTTGGACTATTATTTAACCCTTGGGGTGCACTTGTATACAGGCTGCGACTTAAAAATGAAGGAAATTAGTTAAACTGCTTCTGATGTTTCGAAATAATGTTTATTGATATACGCTTGGCGAAACAGAGTTTTATTCCGACTCAAGAGTAATGCCTCCAGTTTACTTTGTATATGATACGTTTATTTTGTGATAATTGTGTACCATTATAAAACAAATATAAAATATGTTTTCTAACTTACATCTCCTAAACGAGGAAAAATGAGGCTGATCCAAGTTAAAAAATAAAAATAAAAAAGTGTGGCGGGCAACGAAAAAAAAAAATGTCTGCACGGTCATATGCACGGTATATACAATCCGGGCGTTGAAAGACAAAAAGAAACGACCCTATAAAGTTAACAAACGAAACAGCCTCTGCACACTTCCCAGGTGCCATAATTACCCGTCTATGTACGCGGCGCGGCTCTACTTTGCCGCAGAAGCAAAATAGCGATATAATAGTACCGCCGGCGCATATATGCAGGCCCGTATAGGCGCTGTCGAATAGGTGTATAATATCGTGGTACACGAGGCCGTTCTCTCCGGCCCAAAAGACTTTATAATTATCCCCGGGGCAGCAGCAGCAGCAGCTTGTAGAGAGAATACGACGTAATACAGTGAAAGGCAAATGTGGGGCCTCTCGTACGCGAGAGACACGTTACAATGATAAAAACTCGCGGGCGCCCCAATAATAATCGATACTTTATTGCGCCGTGCGCCGCGAATAATGGGGCCGACATGAGTCCCTAACGTTGTTCTTGGCTCTTTTCTTTTTTCGCGCACAACCGCGCGAGAGGAAAATTTTCCGGTGCTCATGGTATATAGACGTTTATACGGTGTGCTGGTGAATAGTTGAGTTGTTTTTGATTAACGCTGTTATGTGTGTGTTTTGTAGGATAGTCTGGTGTGTATAGGCATTAAAATCTAGTATTAGTTCGACATGGTGTTACTTTATTGCTCAATCGGATCAATGTTATAAGTATCGTTAAATATTGATTTACGTTAAGAGCTGCTCGAATGACTTTGCTTTCAATTGGAAATTAGCTTAGAAGTGTAATAAAGGTTATTTTCCGTATAACTACTTTTTACTATGCATATACAGGAACCAAACAAAGTTTAAATCAGTCATAATATCATTCTTATATACTTCGGTCCATTCCAACATCGTTCCCGAACTTTTGACAATATTCTGGCAAAAATATACCCGAAGCTGCACCGCCGCGGACCTTCAGAACCCCCAGCCTCGCTCACTTTCATATTCCCCAATAGTTTTTCAACCATCCGCTGCGAGTATATGCGCGACTATGCATACATATATATATATGTATACAGGATGACGATAAATCGTCGGAGAGACTGCGGCGGCCGACTATCCTGGCTCCGGCTCGTTTTCAACAATGGGGAGAGACGCGCGAGACAAGTTGGCTTTATTGTAGTGAATTTTCTGCTCAATAAAATATAACTCGAGGCTGCCGCTCCCGCCGTCGGCGCAAATGTAACGGCCCCGAATAATAGAGACGCTATAAGGCATGCGCGTGTATATAGCGTGTGTGTGTGTGTGTGTGTATCGAGGGGCAGGAGAGAGAGAGAGAGAGAGAGAGAACGAAAGAAGCTGCGTTTCATCCAATTCATAAATCCTCGAATCGTTTATTCCGTGACGATCATATATACCATTTATAATTGTTGCAACCGATGCGTGGCGCACGAATACATCTTCTATTTTGTATTTTATATTAAGCGTTGAAAATTGTATTTGTATACACTTCGTGGATGAATTTATAAGTCTATATTGTTGCGTTAAGTGGATCTATCCGAGTAATAATATGGAGCCGCTCGCTTATACTATTCATTATACTTATTTATCATATCAAATTGCGAGGTCGTTGAAAAATATCGTACCTATATATTGCAATGAGATATACTATATATGCATTGTTCTTTGTAACATCAGCTGCAAACTTCTGAGATATTTAGAACAAAGAGAATTTTCAAATTTCATTTAATAATCGAACTTAATCCAAGATTTAAATTGCTTAATAAGATATACAGTTACAAGTGCTGCCAAGTTATCCGTTTACGCGAGCAATAAAATCACGATCGAGAATAATTATCATCCACCATAACGAATCACTCGCCATTTAAACGCTTACACGTAATTAACCAACAGCTACTCGGCACACTTGTTATATTATAAGGATTATCTAATTCAACGGAACGTGTGTCAAAATGTCGGATACGGCCGATCGTGCATTAACGAGCTTGTAAAGGATCGGTTGTAAAGAAAAAAAAAAAAATGGGGGAAGGAACAAATAACGAAAGTTGCCATTTCTTATACTCCCCATTCGGTGAGCGCCGCATCCCCCTATTGGCTCATTCCGTATAAACGCAGCAGCACATATTCGATACGCTTTATATATATATATAAGTTTTGCAGAGGCAGCAGCAGTACCGTTCCAATGGCGCCCCTTTTTTCCTCCCCCATTATTCCCCGTAACATCGATCGGGTATACACGCGCATCGGGGAGTCGTCTCTCTCTCTCTCTCTCTCTCGTCGAATAAATCGCACTGCGACGAAAAAGTCGAGAGAAAGGCGCGCAGTAGTGCAGGGCGGAGGGATAATCGTGCTTGGCCGCAGAAAAGTCAAACTCTCGAACGAGTTTACCGGGAAAATGATACGATCATAGACCAATGGGACTTGGTCCAAAGAGAAGTTTTGAGGTGAAAGAGCCTCCCTTCTTTATTCTCTTTCTTTTTTTTTTCTTTTTGTCATCGAGTGTTGGAAAAAAAAAGAAACTTGACGTTTTCGGCCATTATGTGATTTGGGGGGGGAGAGAAAGAGAGTGAGAAAAAAAGTTATTGGGAATATCGCTTTACGACGAAGCGACTGAATGGACACGTCTTGTTCGTGCCTTTTCGCGACTTTATTGGTCCTTTTCGTAAGGTAAAAATGACGTTATGGCTCCGAGTCGATATATAATAATAGGGATTGTCAGTTTTCTCTCTCTCTCTCTGGTAACGACAAAGAATGTAGATCTCGAGTGGATAATGGTTGAATGGGAAATGTTTATGGGAGGACTGGGACGATGTGGATATACGATTTTGAAAATTCAATGAATTGTGTTCGGTGATATCTTATTCTTGGCCATACAGGAAAATCACTCTATTGAATGTGACTTACTATGGCCACTTCTATAATGCTCAATTTTAGTTAAATTACGTTTAACTCGAAAGCGCGTTGTTCAGAAAATTATTCATTCTTCCATTTTCAAATCAATTTATTTCTGCGTGAATGGGTAATTTTTTTTACGAGTAAAGCGATTGTCCATATTAAAATTATTATTTTGAATGTCGAGAATTAATTTGAAAATCATTTTGCGAAACGTGTGGGGCTATAATAATAAAAGAAACGCGGTGGAGAGGCTTAAGCATCATTGCACCTGCAAAGAAAGGGTGAGAGAGAGAGAGAGAGGAAGAGAGCTAGAGAGCGAAAAAAAAGGGGCAAGAAAAGAAAGTTTCGCAAAGCAAGCACGACGTCGATGTGAATTATTGCACAACCCATATTTTTCGAGTATAACTAACATGCAATTAGGAAGTAGTTGCATCGACGTTTTTTTAATGACTTTTTAGTGGATTAAGCGCCTCCGCCCGCTCACCCACAAATTCTATCCCATTAAGAAAAAAGCAGCAGTAAATCAACGTCGTTAAGGACGACTTCGGCCTTGGAACAAAAGATAGCGAAATTGGATGTAAGAAATAGGGGTAAGAGCCGTAGTATAACCCATGCGCACACTGCACTGCCACACGGTTATAAGCCGGGTCGAGACGAGAAAAACTTCTAATAGTCGGCATTACTAATAACGAGAATACATCGTAAGGGCGTGTCAGAATGCAAGGCTGTCTTCGAGTTTGCTGCGTTCAAGAGCGGGTAGAGCGAGAGAGAGAGAGAGAGCGAGAGAGAGCGCGAGGTCACCGAGTTCAGCGGGTCATATATATATGAAACTCGTTTTGGGCCTTGCGGAGCTGTTGATTCAATTAAATGTGGTTAGAGCCTGTAAACACGATTAAGTCCATCTGCTGATTTGTATTATAAATATTAGCTGAATTTCTTTTATTGCGCAGTCAATGCAAATGTGAGCTTCTGTTATATAAAAAATTATGGTGGTAAGGATGAAGCGATGATTTATCAAAAATAGTATCTTCTCCGTAATTGTAATCAAATGTTCTATAAATTCTATTTTTTTTTTATTTTAACGATAAATATTTCCTTATATCCCTAGTAGAAATAATTTTATTACCCAATTTTGCCAAAAGTTGCCAAGTACTTGCAAAAGTTGGGAAAATTTCCAAACCGTATAACATATTTGGGATAAATGACAACGTTGGACAATTTTCGGTAAGATTATTGCTGTGGAAAAGCATAAGCACAAAATAGTAGCGAAAAATAGGCTAATTCTGCGAAAAGTTGTCAAACATTGCAAAACTTTCCTTACATTGCCCAAATCTTTACTAAAAAGCTTTCCTAATTTTGTAAAAAGTTTCCTGACTTTGCAAAAAGATGCCTGACTTTGCTGAAAGTTTTCCAAATTTATTAAAAGTTCTCTAACTTAGTCAAGAAATGATTTTTTCAATATTTGCCAAAGGTTACCAAACCGTCCTAAAATTTCCAGTCTATACATATTCGACAAAAGTCACAAACTTTTTACTATTTGACAATTATTGACAATTTTGGGTAAAATTTGGCTACGTTTGCAAACTTTTCGCAATTTTTGGAGTTGTTTCCACTAAACGTTTCGACACTCAGCACTAAAATTTATATTTTTCCCATTCCGTCACCCGTGTATACATTCAATTTTAAAAATGAATTACATCCGCATCATTTCCTTATTAATAACAACGCTCAACGCAACGCTCAACCGACTGCGCGAACAACCAAGTCAGACCCCAAGCGAAACGCTGAAAAAAGCAACAAAAAAAAAAGCGGTCTACGGTTATTATAATAAACGCGCGTGCGCCACGAGTGGGCGCTCGGTTCGTCGAAGCCTGCCTGCCTATGGCTGCACGAGGTGAGCGAGGAAAAAGGAGAAGAGGATACAAAAAGAAAAGTGAAGAAAAGAGGGACAACAAATGAGTATTTACATGCATATGAGGGAGGCGAGAAATGCCTTCGCAGGCGTTATACAGACAGAGACGGAAATAGTATAACACACACACACACACACACACACACACAGGCTGAGCTACCTCCCCGTAAAAGTGAGAAGTAAAGTTCTCCGCGGTGCTGCGTGGCATATGTATAAGTGCAGCGCGCGCGCAAATGCACACACGTGCAAGCGCGAGCCATAAGAGAGGAGGAGGAGGAGGAGGGCTCTAAAAGTCTCGGACAGGTAATAACTCTATTTGCCTCGGCGATCGCTAGCGTGTGCTGTATATATATATACATATATCTCTCTCTTTCTCTCTCGCTCTCTCCTTCGCTTCGGGTTATATGGGAAACTATAACTGTGCCGTCGTAACACCGTGCAATTAAGTTAAACAATTGCCTAGACCTCCATAAACAACCCGAGCGCGGTGGACGCACACATACAAATCATCGCCCCGACGACGAGACGACGACCGTGGAGCGAGAGATGCTGCATCGATGTACCGAGAGAGAATCTCTCTCCTCCTGCAGTGTATAGATGGTACATTGGAGCCACTTGTACGCGCGGGGCTGGATGAAGCGGCTCCCTTTTATTTTTTTTTTTCTCTCTCTCTCTCTCTCGTACCCCCTCCTCCCCACTCCGTCACCGGTTTTTTTTCTCGTCTCTCTGCCTCGATGGTAGCGATGGTTGCCGCGATAAATCGATCTCACGGGAAAAGTAGCCGAAATTTCCACGCTCCTGTCGTGGGGATGATGATCGGGGAGCGCAGATACGAGCGGGGGGACTTGTTGTCTATATTCGAAATTTTCAGACAGACGGTGCGATCGGTGTGTTGAGTTGCGTGTTAATTTGTCAAATTTACAAAAGTGTGGAATCAATATTTACATTTAATTCCATCATTTAACTATAAGTACTCAGCGCTTAACCAAAGCCAATTACTGCCTCCCAATCTCTAATCTCAACGCTTTAGCCTGAAAATAATTAAAAACAAATATCGAACCATTCGAAACGCATTACTAAAGACATCAAAACACACCGTCTATAATCAATATTATTTATCGCGTCATTCCGATATTGATTGGATTCATTCAATTCTCGAGCGAAATATAGCGTTAGAAAGTTAATTAAAATTCTCCTCGATTTTTCCCAACTTGTACAAAACATGAAAAAAAAAACCCACTGCCGATCGATTAATTTACAAATTAGCGTCATTTCCTGCGCGGCCGTCCGCCCTCGAATTTGAACGTATCGCGTTACGAGCGAGAGGAGCCTCTTTTTATGCTAATCCCGCGAGCTTTTCACGCCCGCGCGCGACCATTCCTCTACGTACACGCACACACACACACACACACGTATATGTATATACAATAATAAAGCCAGGAGAGGCGCGAGCGATCGTTCGCTCATTCTCACAATTACCTCACGGAGATTATTTATGCCCGATGTTCGGAACTTCTCGCGGCAATAAATAAGGATAATGGCCCGGACCATTAAGTCCATATATACTTCTCCAGTGATATTCTCTCCCTCTCGCACACCTTCTCTCTCTCTCTCTTTCTCTCGCTCTCCCTCGTTTATATACATACATCGCGCGCGCCCACGGATTTTAACGCGCTCGCGCTCGCACTCGCATTATTATTATTATCGGCCGCGTACTATCCGTCAAACGTCTCTCTCTCTCTCACTCGTCGATATATGTATTGCCGGAACACACAATATTCTCTTCCCCCCCGTGTTGTGCATTTCTGCAGAGAGAGAGAGAGAGAGAGAGAGAAAGAGAGAGATCGGTTAAGGTGATTTTCGATTTGTTGAAAATGAAGCCTTTCTGCCTATATAGATCTCGGCGATAGGAGCGTTATAGATGCCATTGCGCTCTCTCTCTCTCTCTCTCTCTCTCTCTCTACCTCGTGTATATACTGATTCGTGCGCGGCTTTTACTCTTTTAGTGATTTATCGTTATTGCACCGTGGCTCCGCTCACCGCGCGATACAATGAGACTTGTGCCATATGACAATGTAAAGCGATAGGCCACGGATCATTTTCATTATACTGCATTCGTGTATTTGTAGGTTGTTTCTTTTTTCTTTTTATATATATATACATAATTCATTTGTTCTCGGGGCGATGGAGAGAAATGAATTTAATACGATTTAGCAATACGTTATTTATTTACGGAGTGATGCCGGGTATATCTCGTGTTAAAAGATCTACGGATTGGGTTGGGGAATTGTACATTGCGATAAGTGCATTATTTTACACTCAGAGAATATCCCTTTGATTCAAGAGGAATATTAATCTCGACTGATTAATTTTTCGAACTTTCTTCCGAAGATTTAGTAGATACGACGATACATTTAATTATAATGAATGACAAATATTGATAAATCGTCGAAGGACAACACAATTCACGAAAAAGAAATTTATCACCTCCGCTTCGCTGAAACTCCGCATAAACTCAAGAATAATTTCTCCCAGTTCGTATAATTCACCGCATGAATGACGCACTATACTCGCGCATTAACGATCCGCTCGCGATCGATACACGCGATAAACAAACAAGATCGAGCATCGCGTAAGTCACGTCGTCGTTTCTCCTCGGTCTGCAGCGCACCGCCACGGGCCCAAAGTGTACAACGACAACGACAAAAAGAAAATAAAGAAGCGATGCAAAACACGCCAAGCAGAGCCAAAGAGAGAGAGGAAAAAGAAAAAGATAAGGCGGGGTGCGTATAGAAAAATATCGTTCTGCTCCAGTGCAACGCGATAAATTAGTTGGAGGAGGCGCGCGGCGAGGCTACCGCTGATATCTTAACAGTGCGGGACACACGTGATAACCTCGGTGGCTGTACTACAGCCTCATTAGTGTTTCTCTTTCCCTGGGCCAGGCAAAGACGTTTTTTCAAATTTTTTCTCTCTCCTTACTCCTCGCTTCTCTGTTCTCGCGACCGCATGCGGCAAGTTTATTACCCGTGAGGACACCTGTCTTGCCGATTGCGCGGTAGCCTCTCTCTATCTCTCTCACCACATCGCGCACGCGTATATGGGATCGTTACAAATTCGTATATATATATGTATATACGCGAGGGAAAAAAAGAGAGGGAGATTAGAAGGGATGTAATAAGCCCGATGTATAAAAAATAATGGCGAGGGCGAGCAATTTGGATTTTATATTTGAACCCGCGGTCCGCGCCCGAGCGACGTATTCAAATGGCCGTTTAATGATGCCGATAGGTTCGGCTCTTTATGGATGTCGCGGCAATGGTTTCTCGGCTTATTAAAGTCAACAGTGTGTCGCGGTCGCTCGAATGATTTTGCCAGGATTCGTTCGGGGATACTTTTGGCCCCCGTCGGCTGGCGAATACAAAGTAGCAGATTTGAATTTTCGGATTCCTTTAAATCCATGAAATATTATGCTTGGGTATGGGACACCGGAATCTCCTGTGTGTGTGTCTGCGATATTCCGAGAGAACCGCATTACTTTTGAATCATTTTATTATTCATTGAGACGCGCGGGTTTACCGCGCAACTGTACATTTACATAATTACGCGTGTACATGTATATACGGCAAGTCTGAATAGTGGATATGTTAAGTGCATCGAGTATATATGTTTCTCTCGCGCGGGCTTGTAAACTAATTTTGTTTAATTATATGCATAAAGTATGTATATGCGAACGTGCGAGTTGGAGTAGTCGGGAGATTTGTACACGCGGCAATTTAATTTAGTCAAAACATGAGCTTCGGAGATGATATAATTTTTTTTTTTTTTTTTTCATTTTCTACCGCAGAGTGTTAATTAATTTGAAACTCGGGTGTACTCTTACGTACTGCATTTGACTAATAATATTTGCATTCCATTTTATGAAATGTGTGTGTGTGTTTTCTGGCATATAAATATTCTCCTTAATTTACATTTTAGCATTTTTTCCAGCTTATCAGATAAGCGTGAAAAAAAAGCTTTTGTATCGTAATTACAAGAGTTGTCGGTTTCGTAAATTTCCGGATAATTTCTCAATCCCTTGCGCTACCATTTGGCAAATCACGCAAATATATTCGATTCATCAAGAAAGCGTCGCATGTACAAAGACTGACAGGTCGAGTCTGCGCTTACGCACCACACCTCCACATGGCTTCGCAGGCGAGATGCCCGATGCGTATACTTATACAGTCTTAAAAACGAAGCGACGAAACGGACGTTGGAGAGAAGGAGAAACGAAGAGAGAGAAGAGAGAGAGAATGAGAGAGAATGAAAAGAAGCAACAGCAGCGAGTAGTGGAGGATCGCGAGTATATAGAAGGAGTGTACGGTGGTGCCAGCGAGAGACGTTGGTTAAGGTCGGTGCAGAAAGTCCAGAGAAAGAGAGAGCAAGAGAGAGAGAGAGAGAAGAACAAATGAGTACGATGAGTTACGGCTCGACGTAAATCTCGGGCTAATGGTTGCCTAAACGCAAAACCCGGCGCTGCCACACACACACACACACACACACACACATATAATACACGCACTCACACGTACGCACACCCGCAGGTAAAAAAAAGGTGTAAGCGCGCGAACGTATATATAACGTATAATATACAGAGCCCCGCGTGTATAAGACACACACACTATCTTTTATACGAGCGAGAAATTTAATAATTCGACTAATGGCTTCGTCTACATTTATTAACCCGCTCGCACCAGTTCTACCTCCACCTCGGATGGCAATAATAAGTCGCGGGCGCGCGCGCCTTGATGAATTAATAGCTCGTCGTATTGGTACAGAGCCTCGAGTCATATAGTGCACGTATATACGACGTACAGCGACGGTTATATTAATCGTACGAGGAAGTGCAAAAAAAAAAAATGGGTGATACTGTTACACTCTCTGCAGTCGATGTCTTTTTAACGACACCCGATTGTCTCTCCCGCGCGGTGTATACTGTTACACTGGGTTTGTAATGTTAGGAAATCAGCGGTACCTTGCAGCGGTTGGTAAACGTTTGAGGCTATATAATAGAGGAATAGGAATTGTTGGCGCTTTAAAAGGACATTTGCGGTTTTTAACTTTCGGTCCAGAGAGTGACCATAATTGAATTTGCGAGAATGCGAAAGTCAAGGGAAAATATCCTACGTATACGACTAAGTAGATAATTGCAGAGTGTAACCAGACACGTCTTCCCGGTGCACTCTATATATATATATACTTGATTTACACTTATATTATCCGATCGGTAGCCTCGATCATTTCGCCTCCACAAATCGATCCTAATATATATAAGTCAAACTATCATCGTGACTCTCTTAAAGGAAACTTAAGCAAACGAAAATATTCCATCAACCGCGACTAAAATCACAATCAACGAGACATTCGCGTATATGTATATATAATAGTCCCAAGTGGGGTATCCCGCGCTGGCTGCAGCCCCGTATAATAAAAAGGAAAAGGGTGAATTCGCTCCGTCGGTTATACAGGCAGGAGCATCGGACGGAGGTTCCGGACGACCGGGCCGCGCGATACTTAATAAATCTTATTATTGGAAGGTGCGCGGAGTGTGCGTGGAAGGAATTTCCGGCCGTATCGCGAGAGATCGCGCTCGCCGCCGCTCATTCGCCTCGCGGCCATCATTAGATATCCCCCCGCCGCCTCGCCCTCCCCCTCCTTCGCCGCCACCTTACCGCCATCTCCTCCTCCTTTCAACCCGTCGTCTTTCTCTCTCTTCCCTGCCAGGCACACACACACGCACACAAACGCACGCACATCGGAGCTGCTTCTCTCTTTCCCTCTATTTATGATTTTTTTACGAGCGTGGAAGCGGAGCTCTTTTCTCGTGTATACATATATGTGTGTGTGTGTGTGTGTGTGTGTGTGCATATACACACAGAGCAGAAACTCGTCGTAATAAATATAGTGGCATTTCGGAAAGCGTCCGCCTCTTAATGGGCCTCTTAGACCGTTATTAAATTATAAATTATGACAATCTCGTCTCTCCATTTAATGAACCCGACGTTTTATGCTGGCCGTCAATTTTTCGCCAGACACCTACCGACTACACACCGATCGATCCCTATACCTGCGTGTGTGTGTGTGTGTGTGTGTGTGTGTGCGTGCGATACGCGAGACTCGCGCGAGCGACTATATATAGGATGCTGTGTGCGCGCGCATGCGATGAAGCGTTAATTTGCCGATGAGAGATTTCGAGGAATTATTGCACGTGTGTATGTGTGCGTGGATGCGAGGACTTTCTTGGATTTAGTGACGCGCGGGAAAAGCGATGAGGCAATTGCCGAGTGTTTGCTTTTCTCGACACTTTGCAACCAGCGTGGATTTTAACGGGACGAGTCGTTTTGTTTAATTATGTGCCGTGTGCGTGTATGATGTTGGTATAGGTTTTACTGCTGGAACTATTGAAGATTATATTGTTGCTGCGGTGTCGCGTTACGAGAAACGTTTAATGTATATATAGACAGAGATTTTTTTTGCATATCGATCCTGTGCGTTTCATTAGATTTGTAAGATAATCCGCGTAAAAAGTTTTTGAAATTTTATAATTATACGAATAAGGAAAATTCTGATACCAGTTTTCAATAAACTCTACAATTTTTCGTATTCAGGAATTCTAAATTACCTCCGAAGCCATATAATATTTTATGTCTAAAAAAAAATGATCGGTAGCATCGAGTAAATAAAATCCTATTAATTTTGTCAGTTTATTAAAATATACGGCGAAAGGATGAACTGATAAACTTGAATGTATAGCTTTCTAAAATACTAAAAGCCTATATAAATCAAGAAATATTCGTTTAAGTTTTTCTGAAAACATATAACTTCGATTTGAACATCCATTAAGAATTTTTGGATTTTGTCTTCGAATAAACGCATAAATGAGTTTACGTGAGAAAAGGACTTGATCAATTAATTATGAGCTAGGTTTTACTATGAAGTTAAAATTATGCACGTCACAAAATCGTCTTGTTCCAAAAAACGAATAAATTTTTACCATATAAGCATTCCATTATTGTGCGAATTATATTATATTTCAGAATTAGTTTCTTGTACGTACAATATCAAATCTTCGAGATAACATATTACCGGCGATACTTTAATTCCCCCATAAAAACTTATAATATATAAATCGATTGCATAAATTACAATTAATAAACAAATTTATGTCCAAACAAAACGCGACGGATATACTCCGATAAGTAATATAATCATTTAAATGTCGATTCGAAAGATAAACTCACTCGGTTATCGCATACTCGAGCCGCGCCGTAAAGCGAAGAAAAAAAAATGATTTAAACGAGTAACACGTACGAAATTTAACTAATTAACCAGTCCGCACTTTGTAAAAGTCAATACGGTTTGCGCAACATACAGTCGCACCAAGCGCCGCTGCAGCAATCGCGCGAAATGCGCATTTAAAGAAAAGTGTCGTGCGCACACACGCACACGGTGGATTGGCCGATTCGGGTAAGAAAAATCGTCGAAAAAAGCGCAAGCATTAATAAATCGTTTCTCACCGTTTCCCCAACAACGCGGGCTTGTAAACTTCTCGCAGCAGCGGCCGCGCAAACGAGACGCATTTACAAACCCGTTCTCTCCTACATGTGTATATATATATATGTACCTAAAATGACCGCTTAATTAATGAAAAGCTATCTCTCTCTCTCTCTCGTTCTTCTCCTTGTAAAAGAAAAAAAAAAAGAAACAGCGAGTCGAGAGATAATCAATTTAGGAAATTCCCGAACGAGTGTATAATAATAAGCTCCTCGGAGGATCGAGTTGTAAAAGCAGCTTGAAGGAGTCGATACGGCACACCACCACCGTACGCATGCCAAGGAATTTATAGGTCGACCTAGACATTGCGCGGCAACCGCAACACACACGCGCAATATTAAAAGAGTGTGTGTCGCCCCCAGTTCGAGCTGCGGCTTTTAATCCGATATCTTCCCACGTGCGGCGCCCCGCGGTGTGACTATATAACGCCGCTTTATTAGCCGTCAATTGTTTGTTCAACATTCCCGAAAAAGAAAAAGAAACAAGAAAAACAAAACCTACCGCTTAAACGTTCGCCCCGGTCGTCGGAGATTTACTGCGCCCCGGGCCTTAAAATGCCTTCTCTCGCTGATGCTCTCTTTCTCCGCAGTTCGACTCTCTCTCTCTCTCTCTTGAGAGCCTCTTTACTTCTTTTTTTTTCTTCGCTTTTATTTCAACTGTTTATGATTTTTTTTTCATTCTCGTTCGACTTGGGACTACGGCGGCTGCGTCGTCGTCGTCGCAAATTCTTCTTGGCCCTAAAAATGGACGTGTCGCGCGAGCGCGCGGGTGTCTTCGTAAATATGTCGGTGGCCACCGCCCCGTGTGTGCGTAAACTGAGAAGGCGAGAGCTGTTATTGTTTCGTTGAATAACTCTACCCTTTGGCCCGAAGACGGATTTTCATAAGCTCCATGGAGACGCGCCCGGTATTGCGAGAGATTTATTGCATTTGAATCGGGATCACATATTATCTAACAGGTATACGTAATTATAGATCAAGTTGTCAATTCTTATATATCCGGTAAGTATATACTCGATTTTCGGTAGCGAAAAAGTCATGTAGAATGTCGAAACGACTGTGCGCTATAAAAACTCGAGAGTGAGAGAGAGAGAGAGAGAACAAGCGGTAAGTGATTATATTTTGATAATCCTAACCTGGATTTTAAGCGAGACAGAGAGATTGAGAGAGAGAAAGAGAGCAAGAGAGACGACGAGGCAGCAGCAGCATCAGCCCAACGCGCAATAAACTCTCATCAAGCAATAAAATGATCAACAGCACACACGTTTTACAGCCTCCGCAAGGCCCGGGCGTAGTAATTGATTTCAGTTAGCCCCGCGTGTGCAAGATCATAAAAACGCCGAAAATTTCTTCGTCGACTCTCTCTCTCTCTCTCTCCCCTTTCGTCCCGTGCATATAATGCGGCCCATCGCAGTCTGACGGCCGCGAGACCAATGGGGAACCCGCAGAAAGTCCCTCTCTCTCCTCTCATTCCACAACGACCCGAACAAATTAAGAATTTAACGTGTATCGCCGAGTCATAATACAATCTTTTTATCCCGAAACGTTAATTTTAATTTACCTGACTATTAGTGTGCCATAAAAATGGGAGAGAGAGAGAGAGAGAATTGTCAGCCAGGGCATGCGAGAGAGAGAGAGAGAGAGAGAGAGAGAGAGAGAAGAGAAAATAAGAGAAACGAGAGAGAGAGAGAGAGAGAGGCAAAGGAAGGCTTAAAAAAGCCGAGAAAGAACGAGGCGAGCGTAGTGGAGGTGACGTAAATTTGGCGGTCAATCTTCGACTTTCGCGCCATTCACGCGGGGGCTTCATTAATTAAGCGGGAGGCCCCGCATATAGTCGTATAAAGAGCGTATCGTAAAAGCCCGATGGCTATAGAGATGGTTATACAGTTTCGTGGAAACATGCGAACGGAACAACGAGGTGCTAGAGCAAGGAAATAAAACACGGGTATATACGAGGAAAGAAAGAGAGAGAGAAAAGAAACGCGGCGATGGTGGGATATGAGGATGGAAATGAGAACAAAGCGGCAGCTCGGATTTTAGAAGAATCTTTGTCTTTGTACAAAGACGTATTTTTTTTTTAATAATATTTCTTATATAAATAAAAAATTAGATTGGTGCTTTATGGAAAATACATGTGTGTATTTTTGAAAGTTCAAAAAAACGTGTTTGCACCACTTTTGTATTTTGGTTTTAGCAATCACGCGCAAGGGCTAAAGTAAATTGCCACTACCAAAAAATTCATTGAAATATATATATATATACATCTAAACACGCAAGCTCATTACATAATCAGCCCCGAACACATTGCACCTCTTCTCACCGTGGTCACTTATCGAAATTCCTGGCGAAATCGACGACACTCCATTCCCACACACACACATGTATTATCTGAAAAAAAAACACGCATTTAGACATCGCAATAGTTTAATCCCCTACATTATCGAAACGCTCGCCATAAAAATGAGCCGCTCGCGGCAAGGGAATCCGTCCGTAAAATGTTTATCTTGTCCCGAGCTAAATACACACAAGCTCGAATCGCGCGAGATAATCCATGGCGAGGTCCGCACGTTTACGTGTGTCTCTCTGTGTGTGTGTGCGTGTGTGTGCGTGTTTCTTTATTTCCTCTCGTCTGGTGCCCAGAAGAGCCTCGTTCTCGTTATCCGACATTGGTTGTAAACGCGATCATTATTACGGACGGTCGACGTGTTAACCGGTGAGCTGCTCGGGAGAGCGCGTAAAACTCGAGAGAAAGAGAGAGAGAGAGAGAGAGAGCTGGCCTCTGATCAGATATTTATCGCGGAATGAAAAGTCTTTGTGTTAAACAGTCTAATTCGGCCGAGTGAGTTATTATCTATAAAAACAGCGTGTGTATGTGTGTGTCTGCGTGTGCCCGAGTGGTTAGATGATATTACCGTGGGGCAATAAAGAAGCATTTGTCCTTGCGAGTGTGCCTGTGCGTTGCTTATATGGGAGGGCTAAAGGGACCATGAAATAAGTGGGAGAATTCTCTTTTTGGCTGCGACGCCAGGATTTTAAGGCTGGCCGAGATGGAGAAGCGAACGTTAGTTTATGCTTTCTGGCCTGTTATTTCTAGGTGTAATTATTATGCTGTTTTGCGGCGTGGTGTTAACAAGTCGTAATTTTTGTCATTATAGATTATGCGCAATGTTACATTATTATATATAAAATATTTGATATTTGTTATCCGAATTGGTTGGAAGTTGTCACGGTAATGGCTTTGATAATTAATTTTCTTCATTGCCGATTATGAAAGACTTTATTAAGCATCTTGCAAAGATTACATCAACTACCTGCTTCAATAACTTAACAAACGACAATTTAGGATAATTGCGAATAATAAATCATCAGACTTAAAGGATATTAATGAGTTATACGCAAACTATGCTCTGCACCAGCAGCAAACAATTCTGCAATTGAATAATCAGCAATCCTCGGGAAATATTGATCGCGCATAAAACGGTAATAAGTAAGTAAGCGGCGGACAAAAATTATCTTTTATTAAAGGCTACTTAAAACAAATAACCGCGGGGATTCTTTTTCCAACACACACACACACACACAAACCCATCAGCTGCTCAATACGAAAATTACAAAACAACGAAAATTCATTAAACATCGGAGAATCCGCAATTACTACCCCATAACTTTTCCACGGTACTATATATACACATGCACAAGTGCACTCTGCCATTATGCAGTTCCTACTTTATGCCCACATCCATAAACCGCGCCAAGTATTGCGTATTACCCGCGTTTTTGTCCCGTATCATATACCTCGCAAAGCCCGCAAGGAAGCATTAGGAAACGTCCATTTTTTCTCAATCTCGCTATAAGTCTTAATTCCCCTTCCGCGCATACGAGGAAGCTAATATTATCATCGCTAAATATTCACCCCTCGACCTTAAGAACCGCGTCGTTGCGAACAGTCGAGCGAATGGATGGAACAAAAAAAAAAGAAAAAAGGAAAAACAGTCAAGCGCGGAGGCACGAAGGAATTTAGCCAATAAAAGGGCAGCTAATGGCCACGCGGCCTCTCCTGCGCCTTAACGAGTCAGCTCTTTATACCGTTGCGCAAAGGATTATAAAGTCTTTTCCGCGACAACGTGTGCAGCGCTCTCTGTTTAAGGATCTGGGATATAATTAATTGACTGGGATTAAGGTAAATAGTTATGAAATCTAGGAGTGCGATTTATATGGCGCGCGGTAACAAGAAGTCTGTGTATAGGCACGTTTGTTTCGCTGCGTTGCCGCGAGGTGCGCGTAACGATCCTGTATAGAGGTGCTGCTGCTGGCATTATATAAAATAATTAGGTGGCTTTAATAGAGACGCGAGGAAATGCACTGCGATTCAACGTATGCGCGGGATGCCTGATGGCTTCTCTTCGTTATTCCCCGGCTAATTAAGTGAATCGGAGAATATACGGCTGTTTTAGAAATCGTTTTTGTTTAATTTGCACTTTAGGAGAGAAGTTGGGTAAAAGTTGGGATCGTTCCCTTTTTTTAATGCGTGTCGTATTTCTTTTTAATGATTCGAAAGCGTCAGTGTATTTATGAATCTTTTTTTCATTTGCTATGCGTAGAATGACAGTACTTATACGTATATAATTAAATTAGGTACAATATATATTACAATATAAGAGAGCGAACTAGATATTTCACGCACGCGAGAAAAGCAGAAATGTAAGATTTGTACCGTATACTTTTTTTGAAATGCAAAGCAAGAATTAATTACTTCTCGTATGTTAACTTCCCACGCGTTGTCCTCGTCCGAAAAGTTAAGCTTCTCATATATTGTTGCGTATGATTCCGGCACGGATATAATTTTCTGCCTGAGCGAAGCGATGGTGACAATACACCAGTGCGTGGTTCACCTGCTTCGCGCACATGTGCCGTACTTAATTTTTTACCATGATATGCGCGAAAAAGGCAATTATTGCAATCTTGTAAGTGCGTTTTGCAAAATGTTTTTCCCTCGTTAAATGTGTTTCGCGCATGCTTTGAAATTGAGTGCGATAATTGCAAGCTTCGCGCATGGAAAACAAGCACGAAAAGTTGTGTTTCGCGCACGGAATGGAAAATAGTACATTAAGCAACTCGTGGGTGAACGAGATTATTTCGACGAGGGTGAAGGTTGTCGCTCGAGGGAAATATTTTTCTACACAACGTGCGTAAAATGCAATTTAACGTACGCTTATGCAAGCAAAAATAGCAGCAGAGTGTGAAAAAAAATTTTTCTTTCTTCTATGATAACACAATATTTGTTTTGAACTTAATAGTATTTCATTGAATGCGTACATTCCAAGTTTGAGATTATTTCTTTGAATAGTTAAACATCAGTACTTTTAAGTAATGAATAATATATATTCAAGGTTTAGAAGTAAATAACAATGTAATATATGTAAATTTTAAATACTTCATAAACAAAGTAGTTAAATTTTCTTCCACGTTTTATGCTCGCTATTT
>UELU01145065.1:100276-118927 GCA_900490025.1 Megastigmus dorsalis
CCCCCCCACCCTCCCTTTAAGGCTTTTCAAAGTCAAAAACCGCAAAATCTCTCGGCTCTTATCTGTCCCAGCCGTCGGCGACAAAGCCCAAAGAATCTATATACATACAGATATAGAAGGGCGTTAGAGAGCCAAGCCACATCTGCCCATATAGTTTGGCTTCTCTGCTTTGTCAATGGGCCACACGACAATGCGCTCTCATAATATTTATTTTCCCCCCTAAAGTCGTTCGGTCTGGCCGGCAGTGTCGGCGACGGTGGCGGCGATTCGGCCCGATGGTCAGCTTGAATGGACGACTCGGTAATCTCGTTAGGTCGCGACAATGAAACGACGAAATGCGGTTTGACTCTTTTGGAGTTAAGAGGCCGCCACGCGTTCTCTCCTTCCTATACATATACGTGTATATATATACCGTCGGGATTCTAACCATTTCTCGCTACCTATTTTTCTTATTTTTCCCTTCGGTTTAATCCTAGTCGCTCTTGAATCTTTTTCTAGCGTGTTATTTCTCACTCGCTTTCCTGTTGGTACATATACTAAATGTTTTGGTTTGCTGCTGGATCTTTTGAAACTGTCGACATTTCCATATTCCATCTTTACATTTTATTTCCGCCACGATGCATTTCCTTCTTAGCTGCAATAACAAAATTTATTATTCCGTATTTTTGCATAGCAATAATATGTATACAATAATTTCTATTTCGAATATCGTTCAAATTACTCTATATTGCATATATCGTTGTGGTGTTCTTGACATATTTCATTAGATCACGAAAATCGTCACCGCAGCATCACCTACCATCGGATTTTTCACGAGATCGCGCCATTATCCAATATTCACACGCGCGTAATAAAGCAGAGAAAAAGGATCGAGCGAAGCAAAGATAAAGCGCGCGAGATAGGGAAGAGAGAGAAAGGATGCGGCAGGAGGAGGGCCCCGGTACGGTGCGAATTCCACACCGTCCTCGAGACGTGCGCAGAATTCGACTGATCCCTCGTTTACTCGCTGCTGGGAGGATATGACATGATGCAGTGTCGACGAGACGCTCGCGTTTTTTCGCTCCTCCTTTAATACCGCGAGAGAAAGAGAGAGACGCACCCCGAGGCGGCTACCTGACTTATGGGCCGCGCGTCAATATTTCGTTCTTGTCCCGCGTCAAAATTGTGGGGATTTGTCGCGCTGATGATGCTTTCTTTGAATTTTTCGAATTATCATTGTCACCGGCGCTTCGGTATCCTCGAATTTGACGAATTAATCGGCGGAGGGGAGGTTGTTTCGACGCTCGCGACTCGCGTTACCTTTTTCCTCGCGTCTATTCACCGCAAAGAGCTTTGAGAAAATGTTAACCGAAACATTAGTATTGTAAGTGTATTGTACGTAAATCGATTTGTAACTCGTGAAATGTCTTTTTGAGAAAAAAAAGAAACGACATACTGCAAGGACATCGATCACTATCGGATTATACACCATTGGAATGCCAAAAATATACAAACCTGTTTTTTCGAATAACGAAATTTACAAATTATATCCTTCCAAAGATCGAATGATCTATTTTTTTAATGTAAAAAAAAACTTATACAACAAAAAATATCATCAATAGGTATTTGCTATTACGTATTTTCGAATACTACTATAATTTCGTATATTTTAGAATACACTTTTCCTTATCCTTCCGAGTACGTGATGTGGTGAATCGATTATTTGTCGACTTACCGAATGTTGTCGATTCCTATATTCTGACATTAACTCAAAAGTGTACTTAATCAAGGTATGTATAGTTTCTCCATGCATCCTCTGAATTCAATCAGTGGAAATTTTATGGAAAAAGTGATACCACACCCAGACTCCCTATGCCCTCGAACATTTCTATATCCCTATGATTTCAGGCGCAATTAGGCTCACCGCAAATTATCATCCACAGGCAGTAGCCAGTCTACAATTACACCTCTATAGAGCCGTTACCAAGACGTTTACGCGCGAGTGATAAAAAAAACCCAAATGCCAATCATAATAAAAGCATTTAGCGGTACACAAGACCATCCCCTCGCGCGGATTCTCCGTATATACATACATATATATACACATCCGAAAAAGTAAGTACCGCGAGAGCCGTAACATTACGAGCTGTGCGCAGCTCGCGCGCAATTTTTGCCCAGAAATGTCTTCCTCGCGCGCAATGTACAATGCATTAGGGCGCATTAAAAGGCGATTAAAGCGCTCGCTCTCGCGCCCTCATCATACCCCCCGTGAGTCGTTTCACAAGCGGCCGTGCGCGCATTATTGTCATTAGCGATTTTCAACGAGGTAGGGCTTTTTAAGCCTTTCCGCGAATCAATTATGACGCGGCGGCGGCGGCGGCGACGGCGGCGGTATAATACGTGCTGGCATCCTCTCGCTTGGCGGCTATAGAGAGAGAGAGAGAGAGAGAGACCAACCGTGGCGAGGAGCGAGCATTATACGAGTATTTTATGGCCTTTGCACGGCTGCGACGCGCAGCACATACACGCGCTGCTGCTGCTGCCGCCGCCGCTGTACTCGTTGCGAAGGCTAATGTAATTCAAATGTCATTGCGCGTGTAGCTGTGCGCGTATAGACGTTTTTGACGACTGTCAAATGGCGCGGCTCTGGTGCAGCAGGGCCGGGATGTAATTGCGCGGCCCTGAGCTGAAAAGAATTGGCCAAATTGTTTTGGACTTATAACCGTATACGCGACGTGTGAGCGCGCCGTAAAACGATTTTGCAGATTTTATATGTGTAAGACCGCGGCTCTGCTTCCTTTATGATTTAGTAATTTGGTCGTGAAGCGGCTCTAGCAACGACCTTTTCCTGAGCTTTGAACTTTTCTTCTTTTTGTGCGCGTGTGTGTTTGTGTTTTAGTGATTTGCACTATGAATAAATATAACTATTATTTTATTGATACTAAAAATTTATAAATAGCTTACGACAGTTCATATTCTATTCGTTGCCGTTAGTCGCGCGCATGATCCAATGATGCTTTTATTTACGACGTGTAAAAAAATACAATCAAGGATAAACACAGCATTATTTTAATTTCCATTCGCGTGTATTACGCGAGTGTAAAACGTACTTAATACACGCTTAAAGTATTCTCGACTCATTGTTCATAAATCCACGATGATTTATATGAATTGTACGTACGGTAAACTGCATTCGCTGCAGTTCTGTAAAATGATTATTTTTAACGCAGCTACTTTTACTCGTATAATGCTATAAAGCGTAATTTCATTATTAAAGAATGATTTGCGTCGGCGATAATGATCGGCGTAAAAGGGGGGCAATAAAGTCGCGTCTAAAGCGCTAATAAATAGCAACGAAAAGTAGGGAGTACCCCGCGAGCTGCGCGAAGAATAGCTCTTGTTTATATATTACGGAGTAATTGTGCAAAACGTCCCCCCTCCCCACTTTTTTTTTACAGCTAACATCGTAAATTCTAATGCACCGTGTTAGTATTGGCTATGCGGTAAGGGTCGACACGAG
Source organism: Megastigmus dorsalis (assembly GCA_900490025.1). Taxonomy (NCBI): domain Eukaryota; kingdom Metazoa; phylum Arthropoda; class Insecta; order Hymenoptera; family Megastigmidae; genus Megastigmus; species Megastigmus dorsalis. Next base: position 103,776 of record UELU01145065.1, read on the forward strand.
AGAGAGAGAGAGAGAGCGACCTCCTGTATGGGTGGCACTAGCGACGACGTTTATTCTTGTCATGAATGCACGGGCAATGAAAGTTAAACACGTCTCTCTCTCTCTCTTGCTGCACAAGACCCTATATATGTGTATATATCTCGTGTGGCTTATATGCGCGGGCGGCCTATCTTACACACACACGCACACACATATATAGACAGTGACTGCAGGTATAGCGCAAACTTAAGAACTAATCGCCGGCGTAAAACCCCCTTAACTGAACTTCCTTCCTCTTCATTTCTTTTTTTTTTTTTTCGAGCGAAAATTTCCCTTAATTATTAGCTGCGCGCTGACGTGTTAAGTGGTCCCGCTTCGCTTTTATCTAGAAATCGATATGGGCACCGTTTCGTAAGTGAGTAGTCGCCGTATTTATAGCTGGCAATTTTCAGTAGACCCTTTTTTTTTATATACCATACATATACTCTCACTCTCTCTCTCACTCTTAACCTCTTCCCCCGACTTTTCACGTTACGTAAATATCGTTATTACGTTGTTATTCAAGAAAATTGAAATTCTTTCCTATGCGGGAAAAATTTGCGGCGAAGGGGAAAAATTTTTCATTGTGGCAAAATTGTCCGCTGTCAGCTCGGGCCATACGTATAGATTTTTAGAATTAACGTTATTGAGTAGGTAAACTATCATTCTGCAAAATTCTTATTCCTCAGCTTCTTTTATTATTCTCATTTACATCTATTATCATTTTTCGCCACGAGTACAACTTTCCTAGCTACAACTGACTTCAAGAAAGCGTAATGAAGACTCAACATTCGCCACGCAATGAAACTCATTTCCAACTCAGTCATCATCAAACTCGAGCAGCTCCCGTCCAAACAGCCGTCGTCATAAAAAGAACCGAAGCAGAGGACTTGGGACAATAAACTCGTAAGCAGCACACACACACAGACACACAGAACCTGTACGAGCTGTACACATGCATGCGCTTGCCTCCGCACGATAAATAATGCATGGGGTACCGGTGGTAATTTGATTGCGGAGGCGTCGGTTGGTATAACTTTGGCGCCCCCTTATATATACACATATACACTTCGCTCGTAGCTCTCAACGATATGGGCTGCACCTTTCCTCTCTCGCTCTTTCTCTCTCTCTTCGTGCGCGCGCGCGCGACGATCGAAGTACGAACGTGAGGTGCGCGCGAAAAACCGGCGGGGCGGGAGGGGGGAATTTGAAAAAAGCGCGCGAACGGAATGATTGAGCAGCTTAATAACAGCTCTGGCCTCATGGGCTTCCGAGAAGTGCGGGCGATTCGCGCAGCTTTATATATATATACATGTGTATATATATACTTTCATTTGGATGGGGCTTACGTGTGTCGTCGCCGATGTGGGAGTTTTGCATTTATATTGCGGTAATTGTTTCGCGGAAGAATGGGAATGGCTTATTGATTGGGTTCGGTGTGCTCCTTCGGGCTTTGAGATACTGACATTTTTTCGATTACTTTGGATTAACCGATCGAACGTCGCGATGTCGATAGAGAGAATGTAAATCGAGTATATGTTCCTATATTCACACCTCGAGTGGTCGGATTCGGAATGGCTTTTTCATGTTTCTATATATATAGAATAGAAAATATAAAATTTGCAGCTTTTGATTAACCATTTTCGGTCGTCCCGTTAGTCGAGAGTATAAATATATCCACTGTAGAATTACAAGCAACTCAAGCGAAGGCTTGAAATGTATTCAAAACAATTCAAGAATTTATATATAATGTACAAAAAAAAAAGGCACCTTCATTTAAATACAAAACATAAAATGAAATTGCAAATAAATAGCCAATAAATTAATCACTCAGTCTTATTAGCCGAGCACAATTACCTTCTCGCCTTATATCCAATAAAGATGTCCGCGCAGAACCGTGTTTCCACGCGTGTTAATAAATTACCTATTAAATTTGAAATTTATGCACAACACGCGCTTTGCACCGAGGTTGTCTTTAACGCGACCCCGCGCCCAGGTAAACGAAGGAGAGACAGAGAGAAAGAAGGTATAACAACACAAGAGGGAAACGAAAGGAAACGTTCGAATCGCACAAAGTTCGGAGGGAGACGAGATTCGAACGCGCCGCCGCTCGTGTGTGTGCGAGCAGCTCGCACGGAATATCGCCTTTTTCATTGTTGTATATATATATAGAAGAGAGACGGAGCGCACGGGGCGCACTATGGCGCGGCACCGTTGCAATTAACGATAACATCTCGCGGAATTATTCATTGACGTGTATTCGCGCGTGCACGCATATTCGCACCGGCTCGGCCCACATATAAACAGTATATAATATATATATATAGCGACAGAACGCGAAAGAGAGTCGATAAAGCCGCCGTGCGTAGGAAAGAGTATAAGGAATATATGTATATACATGCGTAGGCACGACGATATTGTACGAATATTGAATGGATTTATAATGCGCGTACGCGTGTGGCGCGAGTGTGTATATATCTGGGTTATTGGCGCGTTTTACGGCGTCTCGTTCGCGCCCGCCTATATCTTATCGAGAGCGCGCACGCAGACTCTCCGTGCACATATATATACAATCGTTCACCTCGGCCACCTTAGATAAAGTAAAATGGTTTTAATGCGATGAGGCGTTATGCATGCAGTAAGTGCAGTAATCCCGCCGCACATGGGACTATTAATTTGGTCCTGATCGATCAAGTGCATATGTACAGCTATATAGGCAGGATATTAGAGATAACGTAACGAGTATCCGAGGAAAGAAGGATATATATGGTAATAGTTATAACTGATAATCGACGGTTTAAATCATCGCATAATGCACGTGTACGCGGGAGAAACGCGGCAGCATCTGGCTAGTCAACTCCAAGGCATCCCAAAGCGATATCTAAATGGTGCTAAAGTTAATTTTCCAATTATATACCGGGCCCGCCGATCTTACATTCTATACTTTATCGCATTTCGTAATTCGAACCAGTTTAATAAACCGATAATTTAATTGACTTTCGGGGAGGTTTTTAATCGAAGTTTCGCTTATTATAAAACATGTGCCAGCAGCGGCCAGCAGCACCGCTTATCGCCTTTTTTCCCCCTCGTCCTCTTTCGATCGATCGATGAACAGAGCCTTACGAACATTAAATTTCGCGGAATGCTCAAGTCCGTAGCGCACAAAGTAATTTCAATTCGCTTATAGGTACCTCGTATAGTATAGAAACTGATATAGCGCTCTGGTTTATTTCTTATTCGAATGGAAATGACAGGGTTATTTCTTAAATATCGCTGTGCAATTATTCGTTATTTAATCGGGATTAATTTACAGCGTATGTACCTTCAACTTTGAGTGGTATATAATGTACTGTTTAGTTGTTAAGGCTACTTTGTGTTATATAAGCCTTTCTTCTATACAATGTGCGCATGCTGCTGGGTATAGCAAAGAAACGTGGATAAATGAATGAAATGCAGACTTAAGTATTTAATGACAGTTCATTATATCTATTTATATATAACAATGATTCCCCCCTGATTTCTCGCTTTCTTTCACTTTGACCTTTACTCTATATTTTTAAGATTCACACTTTGTCTGCGCGGGTGATGATATGGAAGTACGCACTGATAACGACACCTATATACAATTGTAGATAATGTGAACACTGTGTCAATTTTAAAGGATTTTTATCGATTTTTATTTAAACGAGTGAAAGTTGATATCTTAAAAGGTTAATTTTTAATGATCAACAACCTTTAGTAAGGTTTTAAAGTATTTATTATGTAAATAATTACAAATTCATACAAATAGTTTAGATTAAAGAATTAATATTTCAGTCGTAGCTAGTAAAATGGTAATTTCATTATTCGCATTGTTTTGGAGTAATGAAAAGATCTACCTATATCCCATTTTAGATATTCATTGAATTTCACGTTTATATCACTGACTTGAAAATCTGTTATCGAGATTTAAGTACGATGTAAAAGAGTAGTTACTTTTATCCCTGTTTGCGACATCCTCCCTTGTGACGTACTTGAATATCTGTAAACAAGTAAATTAAGAATAATTTAAGAATAATTTAAGAAGGATTTTGTTTGTAAAATGTATACCGGCCACGGATTCAGCTCTTAGTCAAATAAGAAACCAAATTTCATTTTTATGGATCATTTTTATAATTTTCATTTTTTGCTATTTTACGTTTGTAAATAGAGATTTTTCATTGTTGATATAATTAATGTTTATAGCTGAATGCTTCATAGCTAAAGAAAAGATGTTTGCGTAAAGAATTAAACATAATAGGAACGAAGAAAGTTCTTCTAAGCAGGTCTAAATCAATTTTTAAAATAAATTATAGTTCGCGACAAATTGGTTCATGATCACTTCTTAATTGCTTTTTAAGCTATACTATTATTTAGCTTCAACTTTCGAATAAGAAATTCTACAAAGGACTTACTTTTATTATTACACTTGTTGTAGCAGGCGAGTTTGCCAGGGTTACCGTATGTATTTCCATCAGTTCCACAAACAGGATCCAATTGCTCGGTTGTGAAGCAATCACAGGCCTTTGGCTTTTTTGGTTCGGCATTTACACTCACCAGCACAAGAACCACTATAACATATATTTGAAATTAGCAGTAAAATAGCAGTCAAATTTTAAATTATCTAATTCAAACTCTCATTAGTCTACTTACGGGTCAAAAGAAGAACATGCTGTAACTTGACCATTGTGAAGTTTGAAGCTTTTAGGTCTCGATATCTGCACAGAACGAGAGATGAAATCTGACTGTAAGGATTGAATGCCGGAGGTTCAATTTATACATATAATTTTTCCTTGAATTTGTCACGTAAATATATTGCTAGCGTTAATGATGTCTTATATCGATGACTTTTGAGGAAAATGAACGACGAGGAAACTTTTTGTTATTATCACAGCAATAACGTATTTATTAAATAAACATTCTACTTTATCAGCCACTGCATGCTTATTGTTATTTATACAGTGATAAGTTTTTAAAATCCAAAGCAACGAGGTTTCGTCAAATAGCAATTAAAGGGATTCCCCCTGGTACAATAATCTCCGTTAAAATTGATCACTAACAGTTGTTCACGAGCATTCCAGCTGCTAACAATGCAGGTAGAAAATGCTTAGAAGATATTTTGAAACTGTCGTACAATGATGAATCGTGACAATATATGAAAATATTTTGTCTCGATTATAACAGTAGTTTAACAGCAGTTTACCTACTAATAACTAGCATTTAATGAATATAACCACGCTTTCTTGCTATTGCTTGTTATGATTTTATAATTTAAAAATAAACGTAAATGAACCAAATTCTTTGATTTGTGTGCATATGTTTCGTAAGAAAATTGAAATTATGAGACTTAGAGTTAGGAAAAATAGATTTGACTTTTAGCATGTACGGTAGCGCATACGTGACTGTTATAACGTTAAATGAAACTACACCAATCAGCTAATCGATGGCAATAGGAATGTTGTGTAAATGTGTAAATATCAACAAGATATTTTTAGCTTCTATTGTTTATTCGAGTTCAAGTACATTAACATTATGAATACTGTAAATGTAAATTACTAGGAAAAAATTTACCGACTAACAACTGCAGCTAGAATCTTCTCTATAGGCCCTAACAGCGATGCATCGGCATCGTATCAGGGACCTTCCATATTATGTATCGTCGTGATAATAGGCATTGTTTCAGCAATAAATGATTAAAGGAGAGAATCAATATTTCATTCATTTAAAAAAAAAAAAAAAAACAAAGATTGTTTTTGTGAGCATAACATTCCAAAAAAATATCCATTTATTATATCGAAATACTGAAAATCTGGGCAGCTGTATCGTTTTACATTTGCAACGGTAATTACTGTATAGGTCAGTTCAATTACCGTGGCTGTATATCCAGCTTTACTTTATAAGTATATGAACGATTGATCAATGACTTTGAAATTGTTTTTTTTTCCCCTCTAATCCACGATAACGCGATAAACAAGTCGTCCGACATAATCATCATACAAATTTAAAAATCAACAGGTTTCCATCATCCCACTCAACCATACCAATCGACATCCGCAAATAATCACCGCATAGTTTCCCATCTCCCAACGCCATGAGAAATATGAAATATTTCCAGCGAAAAAAGAAAAGAAAAAGAAAGCCGCATCCAGAAACAAACTATTAGTTTTCTGTTACCGCAGTCGAAGATAGACAAAAGAGGCACGGACAGACGCTTGACTTTTATCTATACACCGCACACACACGCAAAGGAAAAAAGAAAGGCAGAGAGAGAGAGAGAGAGAGAGAGAGAGAGAGAGAGAGAGGACGCGCGCAGCAGCAGCAGCAGCTTTCGGCTTTATCTTCTTAGAGAGGAATACATATATCCCTCTTCCGAGTAAAAACCTCGATAGGGGCCGTCGCGCTCCTTCAAAAGGCTCGCGCGCTCGGGGCAATCTCTTATGTGCAGATTTTCGAAAACGCGATAATAAACAGATCGCTCGCTCGCGCCTACCGTATAGGATTTAAGACGTATAGCATATATACGCGCTACCGGTGCTCGTTGGTGCGCGGTGGCAAGACGCGCCGTGTCCAGGTGTCCAATCGCTCACACGTCGCCGGTAATTCAGCGAAAGCTCCGCTGGCTGCAAACACCGACACCTCGGCCGTCTCGACCGATGAAGCCTCTTTTTCTTTACGCGCCAAAGCAACCACAGAGAGAGTGAGAGAGAGAGAGAGAGAGAGAGAGAGAAGACCAGCAGCAGTAAGCGCGGTGGGTCCAAACGCACGCGCGCGCGCGCGCATTATCCGTGATTAATTGGCGGGCTTCCGAGTACAATCTCCTGTGCGCGCGGCCAGAGGTTCCCTAGTTACCATACGGTAGCTAGTATTGCGCTGGTGCTGCGGTGGCGGGTGTTCGCGCCCATTGTTTCGTGACTAATCGGCCATTCGGTAAGTCAGACCTATACCCCCGGCGAATAAACAACGCTAGATCCATTCTCCTCCTTACTCCTGTATGTATATACATATATATATGTGTGTGTGTGTGTGTGTGTGTGTATACACCTCCAGTCTTCCATTCCCGCTGTCTCGTTTTCTTCGTCGGCAATGTCATCGAGGAGCTCAGAGACGCGAGAGCTACCGTGTCCTTGCGACTTTTTTGCTGCTTCCACAACGTTCGACGACGTGGATGCTTTGGTGCGCAAAGGATGGGTTGTAGATCGCTGGATTTTGATTCAGTTTCATGCTCTTTGCTCGAAACCTGATTTGGTAATTTTTAATTTGGACCGTCCGACATTACTGGAAACTTGTTTATAGCTCTTTTGCTAACTTTTCGGGTGTGTTATTGATCGTTCGCGATAAACATGAGATTAAGTAGTAAAGGTAGAATGTACTACGATAAATAGATAACTTCTTGCTCGAATCCTTCCGAGCGTAAATCCAAAACGTGTGCGTCTATGTAAAAATTCATTTCGATGACATTGCGCTAACTGGAAATTGGGGAATAAACCATTATTATCAAATCCGATGAATATGGCAATTGAATCACGTGTTATAGTCCAGTTGCCTACGACTAGTGTGAACTCCCCCTTTCTCGAACCCTCGCACACCTGCGTGCGGCGCGGGTATAGTTTGATTTTCCAGACGTCCGGGCATAAATCTCTTCCGGAGGATATGAGGAGGTGCCGTTGGCAGTCTCTCTTTTGGAATACAAAGTCCAGACTCTGCGTTTCTTCGTCTCGCTCTCTCTCTCTCTCGCTCTCTCGCTCTTTCTTCTTGCCTCGAGACCGCGTCTCTCCTTTATTTTTCTTGCCGCACGAACGCGGTTAATAGTTAATACTCCGGGGCGCCTATAAACTGTCGCTGCGCCTTATTGGATTCTCCGGGCTTTAGGAGTCGCGCGATGTTTTAGCGTCAAACTACGTTGTCGCGAATGATAATTGGCTTGGACGGAAAATATTGACTATTAACGCTTTGCATAAATCTTTATACCCCAGGCAATAATGAAAAAGAACGTATTGGTCGGAGAAATAATTGAAAATTGCTTTATTAGCCAAAAGTCGCGACAAGTGGCTATAATATCACTCGTTGTGAAATTTCCGCGCTTTATTAGCTTGGAATGTTTAGATAAGGTGAGTTGTGAAAAGAGAGGCACGTTTAATGATATTCGTAGGGTGAATCATGGAATGTTAACGAATTGTCAGGAAAGAATGTTTCGAGTGCGAGATAAATTTCAGATATATATAACGTATCAGATAATTGGTATATTAATACATATTGTTTATGCGTAAATTACTGCAGTCGTTCGAGTAACTAACAGTTGTTTGATCAATTAAACGACTTTGTCTTCATCACGAAGAATTCTAGATAGCCTACGAAGATTGTTTCGACAATAACTGAGTAAATGATTTGAATAAAGCAGGATAGAATAGTCGGTAATTTCCCAGACGATCGAATTAAGAAAGAAGCGGCACTGCAAGCACAAACGGCGCGCGCTACAAACTCTAATTGGCCCGCGAGTAAATCATTGGCCAAATAACACTAATCATAGCAGGAATACACGAATCTGCAGAATGTTTGCCAGTCGAACAAGATTATCCCCGTTGTAAAATATGTCCAAAGTATTCTCTCCCAGCCGCACTCGCTGTCTCTCTCAACCTCGCCCCAATAAAACAATTAAAAGGCCCGCTATATAAGCGAGGAAAAGAACAAGCCGTGTATACAAGGCGTTTTGCATCTCCCGGGATACTGTCGATTATCTCGACACGCTGAGCACCGCTAATTGGCAGGCCCTTTATTTGTCTCCGCTCCACTCGTTCCTTCTCTCTCCCTCTCTCCCTCTCTCTCTCTCTTCTTCATATACTTAGCTGCCCTAACTATATCCACACGGCCGCAACACGGTATATATAACGAATGGAGAGAGATCGGTTTTGGAAAACGAGGCGCACGCGCTACGTTTGAATCTCTCGTTAACGCCGCGCGAAAGCTCCGTATAGTGGCTTGCGTGTCGCAGCCGCGCCGCTGCACTCGATCGGATAGCGCTACACTCCCTGCTGCTGCGGCGACCCCTTTCTCTGATCCCGCGCCAATTAATTATTGCCCGAACCGCTCGCTCTGCGGAATCGTCCGAGTCCAGTGCAGCCCTAAAACACCGTATATATATACATACCGATATATCTATGCTATGTAAGATCGGCTTCCTTTGCGACCTTTCTTTATATATACCCGCACCGGCTGTACAGAATTAAATGGCCATTTTCATTTTTTGAATTGTTCCCTGTATAGGGAGACGGTATATATATGTATATGCGTACGCTCAAGGCTCTCGTGGTATTTTATGCGGATTGGCTATGAGAATAGTTTTTTATAGAAACGACTCGACTGTATCAATGAAATACTTTCGCGCGCACTCCATTCATCATGATTCCCGTCACTATATGATAATAACCCCCCTGGCTGAAAATAGATTTATTATATATAGGCATTAATTTACATAAATCGACTCAATAAAAATCTGAGATCTGCTCATAAAACGCCTGCGCGTGTCCGTCGATGTTTCGATGATAACCTCCTCCCCCCAATCGAATCAGCTCTCCCGCGAATTCTCGCCTGCATAATGATCGACGGGACACACTGATTATTCGCCGTTCGAATTAAGCGTTAACAAGGCTCAAAAAAGGCCGAATGACTGCGCTCATCGCTCAAAGCGTTCGCGTCTCTCTCTCTCTCTCTCTCTCCCCTGTATAAACGTCCTGCCTAATAAGTAGCCCATCCCTCTTATACGCGATACCTGCCGCTCTATCTGTCGCATCCATCGTCGTGCCCTCGGGATATACACACACATACACACACAGTCAAGCAGGTATTTGTGTGTCTTAGCCGAGGTCGCGCGCGCCAAACTGTTCGTCCGACCGTATAAATCGGTGTGTAACGAAACGAAAGAAAAAAAAAAAAGAACGCCCTCGTGTGTCTCTGTATGTCTGTGTGTCTGTGAGTGTGTGTGTGTGTGTGTGTACGACAACACGTGTCTTTTGGGAGGCTTTGGTAAAACGCGAAAAGCCATCTCCGGCACGGATCTGGACTGGCCGCGGGAGAGCCGCACGCAAAAAAGTTGACCTCGCGCAGAGCCGGTGACCATCAAATGCTGTATACGCGCGGCCAACGCACACCCGAATGTGTCCGTGTTTCTTTTCCTTCTCCTCTTCTTCTTCTTCCTTCTCTGGGTATCCTTTCTTTTTCTCCTTCTTCTTTTTTTTTTTTTGTTGTTGTCTTTGGACGAAGGAACGAGTGTTATTCACGGTTCCCCGTGCAAACGGACTGGTTTCTCGCCTAATTTATCGCTTTGATAAACTGACACGCGCGATTACTCATTAGCAAATGTTATATGTGTGTGGGGAAAAATGAAAGGATTATATGTTGGGGTTATATGGGTGTGTGTTGATGTAATTGGTGCAGCATTCGTTCTCTATGATTCGAGGGCTGAAAAGAGTTCGGGATTGCTGCGGCATCGGATATAGACATCGATACGGAGATCGAATGCGGCCAATAAATTTTTCGCTGAATCTGATGTGAATCACGAATTCTTGGCTAATTAATTGATACAGTGACCGATGATCGTGTATTGAATCGAAGATGCATTACGTCAGACTGTTAGAAAAAATATCGAGATTATTTGAAAAATATGAGTAAGCCAAACTGTCGTCAAATCACTTGAATATTACGAAGAGAATGATTAATTAAAATACATTTTACTTTATAGACATTCGGCAAGCATACCATATCCTATTGATTAAGCTTTGAAAAAAAAAAATAATAAAAACTCGAATATATTCGTTTAGCTTGCATCCATGTATATGAGTTGGTAAACAAAAAAAGGCCACCTGAAAAAGTCAAAATCGCAGGATGTTCGAACAAGAAAGAGGGGAAAAAAGGAAAAGGCACAAAAAAAGGAGAAAGAGAGAAGTGATCCACTGAGTAAATAGTCGCTGGTCGACTCTCTCGTACAATATTCTTGGACTACCTGCGGATTTGGGTGTCGGGAGAGAATCCATTACCAGAATCACCCCGATACCTGGCCGATGAACATCGGATAGGGCACACGAGCGATTCTTAATTATGTTCGTCGCGGCTCAGCTGTTAATTAGCTTGGACAATTAATTAAATACCGCTCTCGACTGTTCCTTTTTTCGCCTCCTTTTTTTCTCCCGTTGATACATTTTTTGAGCACAGAATTTAGTTTAAGATTATTGCTTTCAAAAATAGATGACCATTCGTAATGAACATTTAATTAAGTATAGTATTTTAATTGCATGAAACTTTCTGTTACCATCTATAATAAATTAGTTTCGCTGTCACAGAGATACAAAATTACTCTAAAGAATAAACTTGGCAGATTAAAAACAAATTACTGACTTGAATTTTAAAAATATATTCGTTTAAGTTTCTACCAATCTTGAACTTGAAACATAAAATTTTTGAATAATATTAACTTTAATATATTCGCACTCGTGACTCAAAAGTATAACATTTTACATGGTCAACTATTATATGTACTTTGTAACTGACTAAATTGTTAGTTATTTTATTAATGTATTATTACCTTTTTGGCTAAAAGATCGATAGACTCGATAAGAAAGCGTGTGCGTTTGTAGAGAAGTATCGAACCATCGATGGAAAGTCGATAGCAAAAATAGCTAAACCTGTATACCTCTCTGACCGCTTAGTGTATTATTTTGAAAAGAATTCTGTATATATCGAAAAATGTTATCTTGTTCAGCAGAAGATTTTTGAATCTGGAATTAACAAAGACATTATTAATACAATAGACAATAATGAATCAAAGGAAGCAATAATGACTGTAATTAAAGCGTTTGGGCAGAAAGCATCTATTGTAATTTTCTTAATTGAATTGTTGATTGTCAACAAAATTATAGATCATTCTAATATTATACAATTGAAAAAATAATGATTTGAAATAAACTAAGTATATTATGGAATTAAGAGATCGGCACTTCGGTCAGTGTGGACTTACACTCGCACCCTCTCTTCTCTTTACCTCATCGTGCAACGTATTCACTTTATGTTCTCCTACTCTTGGCCATCGGATTGCGAACGGAAAACATCACGAAAAACTGAATGAGAATTAATCTATTTCTGTATTAAATAATAAACTTGTATATGAGAAGTGTTTAAAAGAACATATGTATTAGTTTCATTTTATTGTAATTAGAGAGTTACAGTTATTCTCCTGTTATATTCTCCAACCTCAAAATATCCAACAATACTAATATGAATATGATTAAACAGTGTGATTGGTATGCTATTATGACAACAAATATGCATAAAGGAACACTATCCAGAAATCTTCCTCGATCAGATACATGTTGTTGCTTTTATTTGAAGATTGATATAATGGGGTTTTCGAAGTCGCTGATTATGAATCAGTGATGCGAAATGCAAAATCAAAATGACGTATCTTTTTTTTATTTAAAATCTTTAAAAAGAATCAAATTATTTTTATCTTACTCTTCATTCAATTTTTGGTTTGTTCGTACTGGATTGGCAATTGGCTTTGACAATTAATTAAATGCCGCTCTCGAGTTCCTTTTTTTGCTTCCTTTCTCTATTGCCTCGCTCGTCTCTTTCGCCAAAAAAAGTCGATATGCGCGGAATGTCCTGCTCTCGCCGCCGTCGGAGATGGCTTAATAATTCGCATGCGAGCGAGAGTAGGTGATATAGACGCACGGAAACCGAGTGGCGAAATCGCGCGAAGAAAACAAGCGGTTTTAGCATAAATAATGTATTATTTGTCGAGCGGACCGATAAATATGAAATAACGACGGGAACCCGGCGTGTAATATATCGTATCGAGTTTTTGGGTGAGTCGCTTGTGTGTGTAGCTTGCGCGGGACGGCGCCCGGATATCGAATGAATTTGGATTCGAATATTTTGGGTGAGAGTATAACTACGTCGCTCGGACTGTTCGGAATTCGCTGAGGTGGAAAGATGGAGGCACCGATCGCTACTGTAGAAAATTATCGACTCTATTTAAAGAAATCGGTTGGTTTTTTTTTTCAGTCTTTCGCGTAAACACTCATTTGTTTTGAAATGTTAATTTTTGTAAAGTATTAAATATTTGTGGACTCGAAAAATGTTCAAGCCTCGAGAATTCAAAGAAGATCGTTGCATTAAATACTGCCACAAGACAATTATAATGCTCCACTTTCATCTCTTCCGTGCCACAATACAACTTATACCTCGTCCAAATTCTATTATCTCCTCAAACATAGAAAACGTCCGATCTCCCACCCATAACTGGAATTTAGTCCACAAATCGCGGAGCGATGGAAGTCAGACGAGCACACGCACACACACACAGTAGACGCGTTCACGGACACGGGACCTAATCAAATTCCCATGATTTCGAATTAGCAGATGCTTTCGCCAGATCGAATGGGCGCCCCGCGGCGCAGCGAGTCTCTCGCGCGTCTCTCCCCGGGCCACTCGGAATGCCAGAGCCGAAGACCTTAAGATATTCACGACAACTATATTAGCTGGCTTAGATAGGATCGGCATCATACTGCGTCTACGTATATGTCTGCGTGTATGTGTACGCGTAGGTGCAGCGGTCTGCGGTGTCGATCCACACACCTCGGATTTCTACGAAAAATAACCGAGTCCGTGTGATTCGGGATTCCTTAACGCTTGGATACGTGTGTATATACGTTTCTATCTGGCTGGCTTCGCGCTGTAGGAGGGGAGCAAAACGATTTCGAGGATTCTTTTCGAATAGGAGATGGGAATTTCGAGGTTTATGGATGGCTACTTTGGACTGTTTAGGGACGAATTATAGATCCTATCGAATGGGAGTTTAAGATAGATTTACGATGTGGACGCGTCGATGAAGGGGTTTTTACGGCTGTGGGATACCTATACATGGGTTTTGAATGAAAATGTTGTGGCTTAATACTCGTATGGCTAGTTTTATTAGAATTGAAATAATCGACGGTACATTCGGCTACGTATATTTTATAATATATTATTATTGTAATTGTGAAATTTAAAAACTTGTAGCTTCTAAGTTTCAGAGAAATGCGTTTCTTAATTTCATAATGAATAAAATCTTAAGACTACGTCTCTCTTATCGATAAAAAATAATGGCCTAATAATTTTTCTGACTTGGTCGTTAAAACTGAAAAGTACGTAAGTCTCGTAAGTAACCCTTCCATGATCAATGACATTTCTACCATTTACACCTTCGCATAGACTCTTAATTCAATTTAAGAGTCCGGTTTCTCCAAATTAGTAAGAATTTCAAAACTCGTAACGGCGTTACTAAATTCCTTTTAAAACACGATCTAAAGAAACCATCGTCATAAAAGTTGAAATACATATATATACGGATCTTCATATCTTTATCCGCTACTTATCGCTTCCCTGCATAATTATGTTTCTCACGCTGAAAAGTGTATTACGGAAAACTTTTTATATTTTTTTCTCCTCCATCCGTATGGTTTAGAATCATAAATAAGGCAATGAAAAAGACTTGCATTGCCGGTAATATCATTAAAATAACACATGTTAAGTGATATGATTTCCATTTTAGATGATCTTGTATTTAACAACTTAACTTTTTATAATTGATTGACGGTATGTACCAATTATTCTACTCAATCGTGAGAAACCTAAAAAAGATACTCCAAATACTAAAGATACACAAAATAAAAATGTACATACTTTTCATTTGAACAACCGTAACGAACATTGTACTCAAAACAGTAGTTTATTAAACCATCACCCGTGCAACTATAGATAATCAAATCGTGTCAATGGCCAAGCTCCCGCTAAATCGAAAATAACTCTTTTTACGTCCTCTTATTCAAATAAGAATGCAGCATTATCTCTAATCTCCATAAATAAGCCATAACGAAAAACTACCAGCGTCGAACGGCGACATCTAAATTCACCTGAAAATCCCTCGTTACTCGTCCCAAATGCAGCCGTCACCCATAAAAAAAAAAGAAAAGAAAAAGAAAACGAACCGCGTTAAACGCTATTCCATCCAAGCCTACGCATATACAGGTAATTCCGTGGCATTAAATCGTAGAAAAAAAAAAGAAGAGGGGGTTAGGGGGGGGGGG
>UELU01145065.1:118947-133161 GCA_900490025.1 Megastigmus dorsalis
GGGGGGGGGGGGGGGGGGGGGGCCGGTCCCTTACTAATCTCGTCCATTCCAAGCCCATAAATAAACACACAGCCGAAGATAAAGCCGATAGCATCAGGACACTGAATAAGAGAGAAATAAAACGGTAGACGCGTACAGGCGCGGAGTCTCTCGTCGATCGGTCGTCGGTTCACGCTGCGAGGCGCTGCCCGATCACACCTCAGCGCTTGGGCCGCGCCGCGGGACGTCACGCCGCGGAACTCACGATTCAATTATGTTCGCCTCGACTCCTTCTCTCTCTCTCTCCTTCTCTTGAAGTCGCTTGTATATCGCAAGGAGCATTCCGCGACTATTGCCTAACCGGTGAATGAAGCGAGAAATGATGCGCTGCGATGCTTTTATGCCGATATAAACGGCGTATAATTTTGGATAGGGGAGAAAAATTGAGGTGGAGAGCAAACAAATAAAATTTAACGGTGAGAGCCTGTGCAAGCGATACGTAAAACTTGTGCGTTTAAATGCTTTGATAATTTACATAAGAATTTAAAGATATTCGAAAGGCGTTTAACATTGAGCATTGAGCTGAAAATTATTCTAGAAAGATACAAGTGCTTTTAAGTTTTCAAGCATTTTCAGACAATTCAGACACAAATAAGGTTATTAAAACGTAATGTTTGACTCTTCAAATGCACTGTTGATACATTTTTGCGCTCAATATTAATTGCACAAAACTTTCTGTTACCGTCTGTAATAATTTAATTTTGGTTCTTCAGAGATACAACCTAATTTCTGTAAAGAATAAAATTGCCAGTTTAAAAAAAAAGTGAGATGAATTTAAAAATATATTCGTTTAACTTTCTTCCTACCTTAAACATGAAACATAAAATTTTTGAATAATAACTTCAATATACTGTACATTTTACACATCAACAACTATTATGTACTTTACAACTGACTAAATTGTTAGTTATTTTATCAATATATTATTATTACCTTTAGAACTGAAATATCGATAAACTTGAAATCTATGTTTGTAAAAAGTTTTTCTTCCATACCGTGTGAAATTTTGAATGAAGGCATATGTTACCTTACGTATGACTAGACCCAAAATAACTTTAGAAATGAATTTAAAAATCAAATGTCATGCGTTGTAAAAAAACTACAAAATTTTAATTAAAATTTTTTGAAAATGTGTTTAATAAACTATATTCTTATATTCAATAGTATAACGATAACTATAAGCATTGAAAGTCGAAATTTAGCATTTAATAGTGAAAGTGGTTTAATGTCTTCAATAACAAATAAAATCAAGGAGGATGAACGGCCTTATCAGTTAGTAATTTTTTCCAATAAACCTTCGCAACAGAAAGTTATGCTTCAAAGTATAATCCAAGCCATTCCTACTGTTTCAATTGATTTGGAAAAACCTCATTTTATTAATAATACATTTCCTCAGTCACTGTTATTTAGAAATCCGAGACATGTGTCATTGCTTTTAATTGTGTGGTCTAAAAGTATTAAATTTAGAAATTTACATAAATTTCTAGATTTTTTTGTTAAAATGCCATCCAAGCATCAGCGACCAAAATGTTTAGTGATATTATGCGTGAATAATACATCTAATGAAGATATTGAATTTGTACTTTATTATGCCTGGTTGAAGAAATTTTTAGATTTCACAATAATTAAAATTACCCGAGATGTCAAGCTGAATAAGCCGAGAGCATTATTACACATGTATAATCCATTTTATGATGCCTACAGCGTATTGGATTTCGATGCTCAAACTAAAATTTTTCCTGATAAACTGCTGAAAGGGAATAATTATAGACTTAAAGTACCAGTAATTGAATATTATCCTTACATATTTATAATAAAGGGTAATAGTACGAAAATGAATAAAATCGGTGGCACTTATGTACCTTTGATGAATCTTGTGGTAGAACACCTAAATTTTTCATACGATATGACTACGTATCATGTTATGACGCTACTTATGGATTTTTTTTAAAAGCGTATTCAGTCAACTTGACAGCGGCAAACTTAATATGATGGTTCAGCTGTAATTCTCTGGACTGGCAGAGTATCTTGCACTTGACACTGGATACGTTACTGAATTCATTAGAAAAAATTTAGTTGCTATGGTACCAATTATTCCAACTAAAAGTATATATATATATCGTTAGATGTATTGGTTTACATATTTCTCATTCCCTCAATTATTTGGTCATCAAATATTTTACTAGATATATATAACGATAATCTGACAAAATTAAGATTAATAAATATCTTTGAAATTCTTTTTGGAATATTAATAATACATATAGGCAAAAATTAGACAATCGAATCTTTGTGTTTCTTGTTACCGCTTTATCTTTAATATATTCTATCACTTTTTATTTAAAGCTCATGGAAATCACAGTAACAGAAGGCGAAATATCTTTTGATACTTTTGAAGTATTAAATAAATCACAAACGAAAATGTATGTAGTTGATACTCGGCCGGATATCATTTTCAATAATCATCCGGATCCATGTGTGCAAGGTATACGTTTGAAGATAATAAAAACAAGAGATAAAAAAGTTTGTGAGGATATAATGCGTAAGTCTAAATATGCAATTTGCATCGAAGCTTTTGGCATAACAAATACATTTGTACAAAAGTATCGAACCATTGATGGAAAGCCGATAGCAAAAATCGCTAAGCCTGTATTCTTCTCTGACCGCTTGGTGTACTATTTTGAAAAGAATTCTGTATATATCGAAAAATTTTATCATGTTCAGCAGAAGATTTTTGAATCTGGAATTAACAAAGCCACTATTAATACAATGCAAGTTACAAATTCAATAGACAATGAATCAAAGGAAGAAGATCGCAATAGCTCAATATTCCGCATGATTTTAATTATAGCGTTTGGTCACACAGTATCCATTATAATGTTCTTAATTGAATTGTTGATTGTCAATAAAATTATAGATCACTCTAATATCATATAATTGAAAAACTAATGATTTGGAATATCTTATATTAAATAAAATAGCTTCCTGGCGATTGCATCTCCTTCGACTCCACTGACGCAGATTTCAGCTATTCTCGATTAGTTTTTTAGCGTTAGTGTGTGTGTGTGAGTGTGTGGGTGATAAAACTTTTATATAATAAAAATTTAATGAACATTGGGATTGCTTGATAATAGTTTTGTAACAATATAATACACTGATGATTACGTATCAGTGATACAAAATGCAAAGTCAAAATGACGGATCTAATATGGCCGACCTTAAATCAATAGGAATTAAAAAAGAATACACTATTTTGATCTTACTGTTCATTAACTTTTGTCATCTGTCCATACTGGACCTATCATTTAGAATTTTGCAATTTGGACCACAGATTGGTAACCACCGACCTCAAAAGCTCTTATATACAATTGAGTTTATTAAAACGTAACATCTGAATCTTCAAATGGACGGTATGCGTAGTGCAGGAAAAAGCAATTTGATAGCATAGCAATTTTCCCCAGCAATTATACATTTTTACCGGCTAGCCGGTATACATTTTCAATTATATTCCAATTTCCATTCTATCGCATGTTTAGCGAAACGCTATACCGAAAGCCACAAAAATCCACATTCTCGGCCATCAAGTATACCTATAACCCTCTTCTAATATCAGGTAAAGCAGTCCGCCGCTGCTGCACGCATTTCAAAGCAGGAGAACCAGTCGCGCATCGCTCTAAACATCCCGTATTATACCGCAGCATCCAGCCGCTAACGCCGTCCTTTGCCCCCGTTCTCATCGCGCAGCAGCCTCGCACGAATATCGAACTAATTTTCATCCTCGCGTCGCGTGAACGCCTCCGTCTCTCCCTTCGACAAAATAAAGAGAGCGCAGCCAACGTCGCTCGTGTATATCGCCGAGCGCAATTACCCTCGTAAATACTTCCTCGAGGCTGCGGCATCTCGGCTTATTTAATAAGGTGTTTTATGCCGCGCGGTGCGCGGAAATTCTTCGATGAAGATTACGTTGTCGTTAGTATGCACTGGCCTCGCGTTTCGTTCTTTTCTGTTTTTTTTCGCTTTTAGTGTAGAAAAGCCGAGGATGGTGCAAAACGCGTGTAACGTTCGTATCGCTAATTGCGGACAAATTGATTGATAGTTCGAGGCAGGAGTCACGCGCTCTGCCGCGGATTCAAAACACAGTGTACAAATTGCACACCTAATATATTCTTGTTTCCGTTTGCTCTTATATTCCGACCGCTGCGCGTGTACGTATCCAGCTTTAAGCTCCTTTTTCTCCGATTGCAGCTCTTAAAAAAAACTGCGCGCGCGTTGCGGAGTATATCCTTTTTATTTACACGTGCACTCGTTCGTATTACAACTGCTTTTCGAAACGATTACAAATTATAGGATCGCGTGGATCGCCTGCGCCGAAGCACTGGCTTTCTGTTTTTTTTTCGTTTATTTTTGAAAACTCCAGCGAACGAGTATAAATAGCTTAGCCTCATTACCAGCGTAATACCGATATTATCCTACAGCTTGTCTTCGTTTATTTCGTATTTGCCTCGTTTCTGCTTCGACGCCAAAGTGGACGTTTACTTTATTCAGTTCGCTAAACTTTGATTTAATAATACGCGAGTTTTATGAGGATAAGGCGAGGGTTTTTCTATACCGTTATGGATCCAGTTTCAATTCATTAGAATGTCTTTAGGATTTTTTTTATGGCTAAAGTCATTTCAAATTTGAATTAGTGAGTCTTAAAATTTCATAGCTTCAACTGAATCTTGTCATCTAAACTATACACTGAGAAAAATATTGTTTAAATTCAATGAAAACATTTATTTGATTCAAAGAAATTCATTTTTGACTTGCATAAAATTTATTCGAATGTATTAAATGCTTGGATCATATAAATAGTTTGACTAGTACTCGTCAATGAAGACTTCGTTGAGTCTAAAATTTTTTCTTAATGTATAAAAAGATCGAGAAAAAGGAGAACGCATAAAATTCAATTTTATGTTGAAGTAAATCTTGTAATTTATTTAATTACTGAACATTTAAAAATTACATCTTGATAAGAAACTGGGCTTGAGACGTAAATTACCATTTTCGCGTAGTTTATTGAACATTAACATATTTATAGTGAACATTATGACCAAAAAATCACCAATCTCACATAATATAATTATAACTTCTTATATTCCTGTTCAAGTGCAAGCCTCGCGAAAACCAATGTTCTCACCTGTCCTCGAAACAAAAAAAAAAAGCAGATACCCATAGAGATCCCAATCTAAAAAGAATCTCCTCCAACAATCGCAGTATGCGCAGCGCAAGAAATAAGCCATTCCGAGTCTACAAACACATATACCCACATACACACACGTGCGAGCAGCTCTCGCGAAATTATCATGTAAATCCCGCGACATTAAGACACCCATAAGCGACGCGTAGCACAGGCGCGATATGACGAAACGACTCTTATCTGGGCATTGTTAATCAAGGAATTAGCATACGAAATCCGCGCTATGCCGCGCGCAAGTGCGACAATGCGCATACCTTCCGCCAAGTGTGCGCTTCTATCTCCCTCGCGCTCCCTCACATACACGCGCACACACACACGCACACACGCGCGCGCAGTCGTAATAAATAAGAGGGTATTTATCAGATCCCACGCAAGTGCAAGAGAGAGAGAGAGAGAGGCCGAGCCACGCAGCGAGTTTCTGCGCCCCGGCCGACGCAGATATTATATTGTGCGCGTAAGCTGATTAGCTGTTTGAATTTGTCCACGTCCTTATAATTGGCTCAATGAGCCGCAGGTTGTCCGATTAACGACTCGCCTTCTCCCTACTCTTATGCTCAGTGCTCGCACTTATCTTTGTATTAGTTTTTTTTTTTTTTGCTCAGAGCTGTTTCTGCGCTTTCACGGGACTCTCCATCTCTCCGTGCAGTCGAAGACGAGAGATTTAAATAAGTAACAACGCGACGATTGTTTCCACTGTTGATACATTTTTTGAGCATAATATTTATTTCGTAAAACATTCTGTTATCGTCTGTAATAATTTAATTTTGCTACCTCAGAGATAAAACATAATTTCTTAAAGAATATAATTTCTTTAAAGTCTTTCACCTCTCATTCCGGTGGGCCAGGGCAGTTCGATCTCAATCGGTCTACGTAAAATCCTTATTTAGTTCGTTATTTATAATTATTTCCGTTGCCTAGTTATTCAATGTATGTGACTTTCTTTGATAAAGAAATAATTCATTAAATGAAAAATGTTTAAAATTGCATAAAGGAATTACTATAGTTTCTTCTAAATTTAGAAGTCGAGCAGTCTGTAACCAAATCACTATAATTTTTCATGAAAATACCTACTAAAATTTGTAAATTTTAGTACAAGTTTTCTCTACGTGACTATATTTGTTTAAGTTTCTCCCAACCTTGAACTTGAAACATAAAATTCTTTAATAATAACTTCAATATACTTAACTCATGACTTCAAAGTATAGCATTTTACTCATAACAACTATTATGTACTTTGTTATCAGTTGACCTGAAATATCGATCGACTTACAAGCAATAATTGTAATGAGTATTTCTCCCATATCGTGAGAAATTTTGAATGAAGTCATATCTTACGAGCCAAAATAACTTTAGAAATGAATTTGAAAATCAAATATCTTGCCTCTTAAAAAAAAACTAGAAAACTTTATTTGCAATTTGTTGCAAATATAAAGATTATTTATTATTTACTTAAAAGAAAATTTTTGAAAATGTGTTTAATAAATGATATTCTTCTACTCAATAGTGTAACAATAAGTTTAAGCATTGAAAGTCGAAATTTAGCATTAAATAGTGAAAGTGATTTAATGTCTTCAATAACAAATAAAATCAAGGAGGATGAGCGACCTTATCAGTTAGTACTTTTTTCCAATAAGCCTTCGCAACAGAAAATTATGTTTCAAAGTATAATCCAAGACATTCCTACTGTCTCAATTGATTTCGAAAAGTTTAATTTTTTTAGTAATAATACATTTCCACAATCACTGTTATTTGGAAATCCGAGACATGTATCATTGCTTATAATTGTGTGGTCTGAAAGTATTAAATTTCAAAATTTACATAAATTACTAGATTCTTTTGTTAAAATGTCATCAAAGCATCCACGACCAAAATGTTTAGTGGTATTATGCGCGAATAATACATCTAATGAAGATATTGAATTTATACTTTATTATGCCTGGTTGAAGAAATTTTTAGATTTCACAATGATTAAAATTACCAGAGATGTCAAGCTGAATAAGCCAACAGCAATATTACACATGTATAATCCATTTTTCGATGTCTACAGCGTATTGGATTTCGACGTTCAAACTAAAATTTTTCCTGACAAACTGTTAAAAGGAAATAATTATAGACTCAAAATACCAGTATTAAAAATCTATCCTTACATATTTTTAGTAAAGGATAATAATTCAAACACGAATAAAATCGTTGGTACTAATGTACCTTTGATGAATCTTGTGGTAGAACACCTAAATTTTTCATACGATATTACTACGTATGATGATATGACGCCACTTACAGACTTTTTTGAAAGCGTATTCAGTAAACTTGATAACGGAAAACTAAATATGATGGTTCAGCCGTATTTCTCTGGACTGGCAAAGTATCTTGCACTTGAAAATGGATACGTTAGCGAACAGATAGTTGCTATGGTACCAATTTTACCAACTAAAAGCATACATATTTCCTTAGATGTATTTGTTTACATAGTTCTTATTCCCTCAATTATTTGGTCATCAAATATTTTACTAGACATATATAATGGTAATCTGACTAAATTAAGATTAATAAATATCTTTGAAATTCTTTTTGGAATATCAGCCATTCATACGCAAAATTTTGGCAAAAGGATTGTTGTGTTTCTTGTTACCGCTTTATCTTTAATATATTCTATCACTTTTTATTTAAAGCTCATGGAAATCACAGTAACAGAAGGCGAAATATCTTTTGATACTTTTGAAGTATTAAATAAATCACAAATGAAAATATATGTAGTTGATACTCGGCCGGATATCATTTTCAATAATCATCCGGATCCATATGTGCAAAGTATACGTTTGAAGACAATAAAAACAAGAGATAAGAAAGTTTGTGAGGATATAATGCGTAAGTCTAAAAATGCAATTTGCATCGAAGCTTTTGGCATAACAAATACGTTTGTACAAAAGTATCGAACCATTGATGGAAAGCCGATAGCAAAAATCGCTAAGCCTGTATTCTTCTCTGACCGCTTGGTGTACTATTTTGAAAAGAATTCTGTATATATCGAAAAATTTTATCATGTTCAGCAGAAGATTTTTGAATCTGGAATTAACAAAGCCACTATTAATACAATGCAAGTCACAAATTCAATAGTCAATGAATCAAAGGAAACCGATCACAACCATTCAATATTCCCTATGACTTTAATTATAGCGTTTGGACACATAGCATCCATTGTAATTTTCCTAATTGAATTGTTGATTGTCAATAAAATTAAAGATCACTCCAATGTTATACAACTGAAAAAATAATGATTTGTAATTTACTATATTATGGAATTGAGCGATCGGCACTTCTGCCAGTGTGGACTTACACTCGCACCATTTCTTCTCCCTACCTCACCGTGTCACGCACTCACGTCATGCTCTCCTTCATCACGAAGAGCTAAACAAGAATTAATTTATTTCTGTTTGAAATCCTAAAGTTGTGTACGAAGAATGTTTACCAGAATATATATTAGTTTCATTTTATTGTAATTCGAGAGTTACAGTTATTTTTCTATTCTATTCTCCAACCTCAAAATATTCAACTATACTATATATGAATATGCTTATGTAAGTGATTAATATGCTATTTTGATAATAAATATGTAAAAAAGGAACGTTATCAAGAAATCTTTGACAATCGAACATATGTTGTTGTATTTATTTGAAAATAGTTATAAAAAAGGAGTTTTCGAAGGCGTTGATTACGAATCAGTGATGCGAAATGCAAAATCAAAATGACGGATCTAATTTGGTCGACTTAAAATCAAAAAGAATTACTCCATTTTGATCTTACATTTCATTTAATTTTTTCATTTCTCCATAGTGGATCTACCAATTTAAATTTGCAATTATCACCACAGATTCGTAATCAGCAACCTCAAAAACCCTTTTTTACCAATTTTCAAATAAATCGTCAACAGGTAACTGATTTACGTAGATGTCTTGTTGAGGTCCTTGAGGGAAATTTAGTACAATAATGGTTGATCTCTAGAATAAGGAATACCTACTTCATAAATAATAGTTGAACTAAAAAATCCTCCTGAAAAATGAAAATCTTTTAATTAGGTAAACTAAACGATTTAAAAGAAAATATTTTGATTAATTATTCAACGAGTATAACCAATGAATATAGATGCTTCTATATTCGCTGGTAAAACTAACATATTGTTGCGGAAAATAAAATTAAAAGTTAATTGATGGATCGCAGTGTCGTCGAAGATAAACGCTTAAGCCCACACTTAATAGCAGAAGATTTCGCGGCAGAAAATACTACACGGCCGCGATCGATACCCAACGCGGATGGAAAAGTTGCGAGTTCTCTCCTTGAATTTTCAATTTTCAGTCTCTCTCGTTCGGCGCGCATTGCCGCCGCCGTCGCGACCCCGAGAAAACCCGTTACAGCCTCGGTTGTACATAACGATTCAATCAGTTAACGTCTTCCTTCTCGGAGATTGGTTTACTTTTGTTGGCAATTAGCCAACGTCCATTAGCGAAGGCGCGGCCTGATTTTTCAATTACTAACGGGAACGAATATTAATGCTTCTTTTGACGTTTCGCCTTATCCTCTTTCTCTCTCTTTCTCTCTCTTTCTCTTTCTCCTCTTCTTTCCTATATGCCCTTTTTTACTTTGGCTTCTCTCCTCTGGTGCTAATTGGCATTTAAATACGGTATTTAACAATAGTTGTATCTTTCCATTTTAGTTTTTAATATATATAAAGACTCGGACATTATAAGAATTATTATGTACAGTTTAAAATCTCGCGGCGATGCGTTTTCAATATTACCGCAGCCACGTTGATTCTATACCCTTGAGAAATTCACATTATTTATAGCGAACCCATGCGTTTCGAATTTTTCCAAATTTTTCAAGCAAAGCAATTTACAAGCTACAGTTACATTATAACAATACGAGTTCCGTTAGGTCCAAAAATTTCGCAATTAATCGCATTCAAATTGAAAGCAAATAAATCATGCAAGAGAGATGACGATTTTGCATTCGCGATCTTAAATTCAGGACGATTTCGAGGCCGAGTCGCGAGCGACACCTGTGCGCGAACCAAAGGCCAAACCAAAGGAAAAAAAAGCACAAGAAGAGCGCATAATTCGAAAGCGAACAATTTTTTAAAAAATAATTGCCCCAACGCGCATTTCTCACTATTATATCGGGTCGCGCGCATGCATAACTCGGGCACGCACACGCATACATATATATATATAACACGCTTCAATTTCGCGCCAAAAGTATTTTACGCTATAATCGTTATTTACGACCTCAGCGCGATGTGCAGGTCGGCCGCGCGCGATGCTAAGTAACCCATGGAAAGAAGCGTTTGCAAACAGACAAAAATTTTCGTCGCGCATACACACACACACACACACAGGCAGAGAGACTACGTTGTATTATATATACCTGCGCAGTGTGTAGAGCGAAAGAGAGAGAGAGAGAGAGAGAAAGAGAGCCTGCCAGGTCTTCTCGTCCGCGAAGAAGATAACAGCAGACGTCATAATAAATTTCTCCCCCGTTCTTGGAATCGTTCCTGGCAATTACAGGTAAATTGTTGGGGCACGAAAGTGTTGTGCCGGCACTGCCCGCGGCCTTTTCTCTCTCTCTCTCTCTCCCTCTCGCGCTCTTCTCTGGTCTGCTCTGCTACACGGCCGCAGCAAAAAGAGAGGATGCCTAGCAAGTACCTATGCACACCTATACGTATAGACGCGCACGGTTGCGTTTGTGTGCGCTTACCACTTGTTAGCGCACTCGAATTAAATAAACGGACGGGGCATGGAAGCGCCCCGCATAGAAAAAGTAGGAAAAAGATGTCAAGTGCAGAGCTGCAGCGCTGGAATTATAAACGGAGAGAAAGAGAGAGAGAGAGAGAGCGTAAAAGAGAATTTGCAATAGGAGCCTCGAGCGTTAGGTGAGCGACCGTCCGTACGAATTTCGGCCAAGTTAGACTATATATATATACATACGGAGAGGAAGAAAAGGAAGAATAATGGGGAGAGATGGGTTTTGGTGTGTGTGGCAAGAGTATGCGAGAGAGAGACAGAGAGAGAAGGAGAAGCGAGAGAGCTGGCTACCAGAGTGGACAGTATGTATATATATAGG
This sequence comes from Megastigmus dorsalis, assembly GCA_900490025.1. Lineage (NCBI taxonomy): Eukaryota > Metazoa > Arthropoda > Insecta > Hymenoptera > Megastigmidae > Megastigmus > Megastigmus dorsalis. Next base: position 130,343 of record UELU01145065.1, read on the forward strand.
GGGGGTTAACGAGGCTGTGATTCACGAGGGGGCCCCGACGGCAGACCTCTCTCTCTCTCTCTCTCTCTCTCTCGAAATACATATACATATATAATATGCAGACGGTGGGCCACACCGTCGAACGATATTCTCACCTGCGCGCACGAGCCTCTTCCGCTAATGCACCTATATATTCGGCCCTCGCGCTCGTTTCGTTATACACTGCTTATATACTTCCAGCAGCAGCAGAGACCTGATCGCGTTACCCAGCACCACCGGATATATACATATACATACGCGAAATCTTCATTTGTACAACTATGCTATACATATACGGTGGCCGCGTGGCGTCCGAGAGATATCGGATTTATACCGCAGCGCGTGCATGTGTACATTTAGCTAGACCGAGGCGGAACATCTTAATCCCTCGCGCGCGAGAGAGGAATATTATTCCTCGCGAATGGGCTCGTTTATATATACAATTATACATAAAGGTTGAAGCTCGCCAAGAGTGTGTGTTTTGCGCGGCGGATATTTATTGTCCGTGGGTCTATATATTCTGCCCACAGCAGCGGCGGCTGCGGCCCCGAATGCGATACTCCTTTTGACCATATATATAAGTGCGCGCGTGTATCCCGACACCTATAATTTCTTTATCGTCCATCTTTCTTTTTGATGATTTCGAAGGATCGCGGCGACGCCGCCAGGGCCCTTATCTCATCTTTCTCCTCGGCGCTGTAATAGATTCTTAATTTAAATCTTTGTAACCGCTCTCTGCGCGCGTGTTTGCCGCTGCGGCGCGGTAATTATAATGCCGCGCGAGATTTAATTCGCGAATATCCGAGAATTGTGCGTGTGCGTCTGTTACGCGGGGCTCATGGAGATAAGGATTAATGCGGAGAAATTGAAATGAAAGCAGCTATAAATTTGGCGAGATGAGCTTGCATATATGCGAATGAGAATATCCGCGACGGGAGAAATAGCGAGAAAGAAGGATGCTTATCGTCTACCACTTAGCGGATCTTCTGTAAAATTACACAAAAGAAAATTTGTACATAATGTATTATTTGATATGTATATATATATATCGAATACTCCCAATGTGTTGGCTGGAAAAGACAATTATACGTCAAGCAAAGATAGTTTTGAGTCGTTATTATATCATTGTACGAAACTAGAAGCAACTCAAATTAGCAACTTACAAACCATGCCTTAAATTGCCCACAAAATTGAAAAAAAAAAAAAAACAGCCAACAAGTATTAAATTTCTCGCTACTATACCGAGCAACGAGTTGTAGCAGCGTATTACAAGCATAGGCCGCTGAAAATGAGCGCTAAACCGTATGATTCAGAAGCGGCGGCACACGTCACCCCGCGAGCACGCGAACTTCAAACTCCCCCCCTATTCCCCCCGCATCCGCAGACTGAATATAGAAAGAAAAAAAAATGAAGCAAAGTAAAGAAAAGAACTGTGTATATATACTGGCAGTCTCGGGCGTGTATACATATATGTATCCTCGATCGGTGTGCTAATTGAGCTGGCGACCGGGACTCTGTATAGGGAAAAAGTTCGGACCGCGCGCGCGTTTAATTATCGTCGATAGGCCTACCAGCAATTAGCGCACGCGATCACGTGTTTCCTCGGCTCCACCTACACACACGCACACAGCGCCACCACATCTCGAAGGTATCATTTAAGGGAGCGTTGGCGCAACTGATGGCCCTTGTAAAAGGGATATATATATATATATATACGTATATGTATACCGAGCGAACGAGAGCGTATTAATATCGCAGACACGCGTGTAGCACATCCACTCGACCCCTTACATATATATATTCTTTATATCTGACCAACGATGAACTTACGGGTGTATATAGCTCGGGGAGGTCCCCCCTTTCCTTCGTACTTTAACGCGCGCGCGTTAATGTGTAGACACAAATCTGGACCGTAAAGAATAACCGAGGCGAGGGACCATTTGTTTTGGACGCGTCGAGATGCTGCATCCCGTAGGGCTTATACTCTCTCCTCCTTGTGGATTTCTCAATTTATTTGATGCATGCAAGTGCGCGTCTGCCTGTGTGTCTGTGTGTGTGTGTGTAGAGGTTTGGTTATATATGCGGGATGTGCGTAATGCGAATGGAATATACGTTTTGATGATTGGTCGAGAGTTTGATTGTCCGACTTGATTTATGGATAACACACTTTGTTTTTCTGCGGGCGCGCGCATCTGAATAAAGAAATGTAATTATGTGTGTGTGTACTTAACTGGTTGTATATGATTTTATTTGATTGCAAACAATTAAGTGTGATTATGAAGTCATCAGAATTCATTTTATACTCGTTACAGTCTCGTGTACTGTTAAGTATCTGGAGGTATAATATAATGTTTTCTCGTTAAGGTATGGGTTGCTGGTAAGATGTTCGACTACAATTTTTTATGGAACTTATGGGGGGTATACACCTAAAAATTTTCAAAAAATAATTTTTTTTTTAATATCTATCCAGATAGCAAAGTTCTCATAGAATAAAGTCTCGTTCCCCGTTTGTCGAAATTTAATTTCGTCTTAAAGTTATAGAAGAAACAGTGAACAAGTAAAATAGCAGATCTTTAAATTTTTCTTCAAATAATTAAAAGTTTCACTTCTATATATTCTATATATGCGACTAGGTATGCATTTTATACGTAAGGCATGAACAAGCAAAAGAAATCGATAAAGAAATCCTAAAAAGAAATAAATTTAATAATTACAATGGTCACTGCATCTATTTTGTATATAGTAGTATATGTAGTTTGTGCTAAATTCGAGTTGCTGGTGCAACGAGCATGGCTATATAG
>UELU01145066.1:0-11019 GCA_900490025.1 Megastigmus dorsalis
ATCTATATCCTCATTGGGCGCGATTGACACCCCCGCAAAGTGTGTGTTGAGCTCTTCCGGGGTGAAACCATGTAGCTCCTCCTTGCTTTTGGGCAGGAGGCCAAGATTACGCATTTCCCTCCAAATATCCTTTCCATGATCAAGAGCGTCAGAAAGCTGGTTACTAAGAAAGGAGGTACGCTATTGATCCATGCGCACCTCGACCTCAGTGCGTAAATGAAGAAATTCGTCCAGCAGAGCGGCACTCCCTGTCCTTTTATACCGTCTATGCGTGGCGTTACGTTTGTTGATGAGAGAGAGAGAGAGAGGGGGGGGTGAGAGAGAGAGTGTGATAGTGGGAGTGAGAACACGCTAATTACAGGAGCAGAACAAGCACGAGCAACATCTAGAGGAATCGCCGTGGGTCGGTCATCACACTGGGTGCCTCGCGATTTTCCTCTAGCTCAGCGGTACCTCCTCGGGGGCAGAGGACTCAGAGAGCCGGGAAGAAAGTAGCTCGCCTGGCGCTCATCATATTAAAGATTCGCCGGGTTGTAAAATTATTGCGACGGGCACAGGACTCCGGTAAGGTGCCCGGACTCTACGGGAAAATTGGGCCCTGACCTGGATTGTCACATCGCAAACCTTAGACGAGGAATCTGAAGCAAAATTAAAAAGTTTAGTCGAAATAACGAGTAACTATACGCACGAACTCGCAAATTTATTAGCGAATCAGACGAAATTAGTAGAAATAGAATTTAATAAAATCATAAATATTAAGAAAATTCCAAGTAAACTATCATAAAATACAGTCAAAAATATATAGCGAAAACAAATCGACTGAGCGGTAAACATATTAGCCGAGGGCGTCCTGCAATACGAATTAGACACAGTACTGATAACTGATGCAATTCTATTCGCAGCGCAAGGAGCCGTGAATCTACGGTTCATTTCACCTGATTTAATAAATTTAGTTAAGCAATCCGTACAAGACACAATTTTCTCAAACAAAATCTCAAACTAAATTGAGAAATAGTGGAGAAAGCGAAAGCAATTGGCGAGTGCAAAAACGTCATCAAAAACTTCGACATTTTTCAAAAGCAAATAACTATATTTGGTGGATGATTCGTAGCTGTAGCAATCGTTTATGTTATTTTGTGGAAATTATTATTAGTAGGAGGTCCACTTACTCTAATCAGGCAAAGATTGTTTTCAGAGAAAAAGCATCAACAATCTGCAGCAAGCGAAATACAAAATATGGAAAATATACAAATACAACCAGTACCACAGAGGGGAAGGCTCAACCAAAATCATTCGAGAGTGTAAAACATGACATCGATTACCTAGCCTAAAAGAAATCGGAATCCCAGGATTCCCAGTGCTCTATACACGACGCCAAGAGAATCTTTATGCATACAAGGAAAGGATACAAACACACCATCCGGAACTTTTATGGTCATGGCATCAACCATAATCATCGGAAACCGCAGACCAAATCTTTATTTAATTTTACATTTTGTATTATCCGAAGGAAATTTTTGTCAAAGGAATATTATGCGATATGAAATTGTGAAAATTTTCATTGTAATATTACACCTTATTTTTGCGAGAATATTATATAAATCAATTGTTGTAAAATCATATTTTATACGAATTTTTGTCTAGATCATATTTTTATGCGAATTGCTTTTCTAAATCATATTTTATGCAAATTCTTGTCTAGAGCAATTTTTTAAATCTTATATTTTTTCTTGCGAACCAATTATATGCGGAATTTTTTCTAAATCATTTTTATACTTTTACTTTTATACGAATTGTTTGTCTAAATCATTTTTTATTTTTGCAAATCGTTTATCTAAACCATTTTTATAATATTATACTTTTATTTTTGCGAATTCATTATCTCAATCAATTTTTGTAATCTTATATTTTTATTTGTGCGAATTCATTGTATAAAGCAGTTATTATAATCTTATATTAGGCGATTTTTAATCTAGCGATCTTTCCATTGCCAATATATCAAGTCTTAGAATATTATAAACAACGAAAGTCATCTTAAAAGTAAACCCAACCCTCTTTTTAGCATATAAATTTTGCACAGCGGGCGCCATTGTTGTATATTTTTAAGCAAATGTAAGAACCCTTGTAGGTTTCTGTACCACCTCGTTATGTTGAATGAGAAAAATCAATCACATATTATTACATAAAAATAGTAGACATAATTTTCAGATTACATGATATCAATGCAACATTACAAGTGTCATACCCAAGCCAAAACATTTTTTTTATCATCATCTTTTCTTGATTTGTTTTCACTGCGACGCCCGCGCCGTCGTGCTCTTATAGGTGATGAGGCCCCGGTTGTGTTCCATACGATACTGTCCTATTATTTTATTCATTGACGCGCAAATATCATATTATAATAATAAAATGCTACTCCCATAAAGTGCACTCCAAAGAAGTGCAACTCGTCGCTGCCCACGCCATAAAATGCAAGCGTCAGCAAATGCAGCCCTTTTTCACCCGGCATCAGTCAAATTGCCGACTCTACGAAAAATCGCACGAGGCGATTTTTACCACTTCCACCACCTCCAATCAAGCACAATAAAAGCAGCCCCATCGGGTCACATCGAGGAGAACGACCCAACATCTGAACGAGGAACGACTGACCGATCGCTGCGCAAGGCAGTCAGAACCACTCAACACATTCATCGTATAGTGAATAAACTTAGTACAGAGTGCTCCAGTCTTCGCGTCACATCATTTACCTGCCCTCACAAATTCCTTTCCGGATTAAGTTACCGAAAAGTCGGACGATACAGAATCCACATAGAGAGAAAGATCTCTCGTCACAGTTATCATATATGACAAACTGTATAAATTAATAATTAATAATTAATTACATGAATTTAAATAGACAATTAATAATTATGTAAAATTATTAAGACAAAAAGAATACTTGATAGTTTCTGAATTGATTTCACAACTTTCTTTAGTTTAAATTGGCCATTAGAAATGGAAAAATTATCTAAATAAACAAAGAATTGATTGTATTTAATAGAAAACTCAAGTTTGATGTTGGTATACTAAAGAAAGTTTAGAATGAATGTAAATGAATGAGGGAAAATAATAGTAATTATTATTGATTTAAAAAAGTGACATGTAGATATTAACAATTAAAGGTAGTGTAAGAGTATTTTAGTATTTACTTTTATTATTCAACAAGATTAATGAGGTTTGGTAGAAAAGCATACTTGCCTGTTTTATACCTTTTTTGGGAAGGCTTTTTTTTATAGATTTATTTGACACCGAATCACGTATAGTTCAAATTTCATAAAAATAAAAATAATTAGTATAATTTATTGTTTTAAATTCAATAAAAGACATTATAACGCAAAAATAATTTTATTAGTTTCTTTTGTAAGTTAATCACATAGAAGAGAAATGTGATTTAGATATCTTTAAATAAATAACGGTTCTATTCAATGATCTCCAGTGTTATTTCAAACGAAAGTAATGCCATCATCATAAACATAGAATTTGGATTGTAATTTTTCCAGGAGGTGTCAAAGTCCTTCTGTGACCTCTAAAACTATTTTACTGGTCATACCCTGGATAATTAGTATTAACTAAATGATTACTAAAAAAATCCGATAGGTAAAATAGTTTTGTGGTAATAAAAAACTTTGACACTTAACTTAAGGAATATCTTTAAAAATGTACCCGACTATAGACTATAATATAGGTGAGAAATGAGAATTTTGTAAAAATAGCTACTTCCGAGCAATGTATCTCCGTCAACTTGGATGATTTCGTGGCAGTTAAAAAAGATTTATTGTCTTTTGAAAGAGAAAACGGCCAATCCAGATTCATCAAAAAAGTTAATATAACAATAACGATAACGATAAAGATAACGATAACATAACGATAACGATAGCGATAGCGTAGCGATAACGATATCGATAACGATTTCTTTTTCGGGGGTGAAGGGGAACTCTTTATGATCGATAGGGAGACGCGTGTCTCCGCCTGTGTGGGACTCTCCTGTTCAAATGGTCAGGCTGTAACGCTAGGGCAAGCGTGCACTTAAGGTGGCGCTTGTGCAGCGTGCTCTACCGCGAGTTTCTACCCACAGCGCAGAACACTCGGACTGCTGGTATAACGGCGTGTCTCTACCGCGAGTCTACCCACAGCATAGGGACACTCGGACTGTTTTACCTTTCCGCGGGATGATGTAGGTAAAAGAAAGGAGTGAGATAATTGATTAAATGATAATAATAACTCTTTATTTAACCGCTGTAGGTACAGTCGTTTCTGGATCGGTTCGGTCGGTAATGCAGTAACGGAAATCCATTGTCAGTTAGCTGGCACTTAAAACTATTGGATTTATCTAGGGTTAGTAATGTACAGAAACAAGGATTAGTGTGTATATTTACATGTGTGTGCTTAAGGCTAGTTTGACGAATAACAAGTATAGTATTGGTCGGTAATCAGTCTTCGGTTACGCTTAATCGAGGGCTGATCCCTTAACCCGCTCGATACCACCCACCACAGGTGTGCCTTTAAGGCCGGGATTCGGAGCTCAAAAAGCTGTATCGGTACCGATGTATATCGGTGTGATCGGTAGGACAGAGTCCTGTAATGTCGGTAGAGGACGGCGGAGGTCCAGGTACGGAGGAGTAGTAGTATTGCTACTACTCCTATCGGTTGTGTGTGGTGGTTGGTGATGAGCGCTCACATTTAGTGCGCTTTATGCATTTAGTGTAAAGATAGAGGGGAACTATGCGCCCTCTATCTGTGTGTGGCGACTGGAGGTCTCGTCCTGCCAGAAGCACTATGACGCACCGCCAAGTCCGGCCTTATGGCCTCCCACTGGCTCTTAACAATAGCCTTCGACTTGGTGGAGCGTGCCTATGCTCGGTATATGGGTCCCCTATATACCCGAAGGTTTCTTGGTGCGCGAGAGCGGTTTAGCACGCGCTCGCGCTCGCTTAGCCGCCTAGCGGTCGTGCGGTGAACTACGTAACGCAGCGTATGCTAGCGTTACAAAGCGCTTATAAATAAAAAAGATTTTGTTGCCCCATTTCTTGATATAGACACCGCTTACGACAACGTTATTAGTGATATCCTTCTCGATAGATTGCTTCTCTAGGCTGCTCTAAAAATGTAATTAAATTTGTAAAATTTATTACGTATCGTAGATTTATTTATACCGATGTATTAGATACTGATTACTATAGATGTAGTTATAGAGGAGTACCTCAGGGTGGGGTACTTAGCCCTCTTTTATTCCTAATTTATGTGAAGGATGTCACTGTAGGGTTGTCGAAAAGTGTCTCGATCTCACAATTCGCCGATGATATCGGTGTGTATTGCAGTTTTGGTTCATTAACTAGATCTAAAAACCTTGTACAAAAAGCTATCGAAATCATGAGAAAAAATATGCACGCTTTGGGTTTAGACTTTCAGGCAGAAAAAACAATTCTTCTTCACATAAATAACAAAGGTACATTACCTGGCGAAACTGAAATAAAAATAAATGACTATGTAATAAAATCCAGTGCTACTGCCAGATTCTTAGGAATAATTTTTGATTATAGACTTACTTTCAAACAACATATTAAGACAATTGAAAATAACACTACCTACTAATGTCGAAAATTTATTGTGCTACCCACGAAAATAATATTGTTCTGAAATTATACAATTTTCAGAGTTAAGTGGCAAAAATGTATAAATCTATGTATATATTATGTACAAATTTTCTTAATGTATAAAATATTAAGTAAATAAAGTTATAGCCGAAAAAAGACCCTTTTAGCAGTTCTTTAAAGGCATATATTAAAAAAAAAAACAAAAAATTTTTCTTTAAAAACGTATAGATGCATATCTATTCTTTAAAATGAGAGCTTATAAACCTAATTATATTAAGTGCAGCTAAAGATATTAAAGAAATTATGAAGGTTCTGCACGCGTGTATCGACTAATCGTGGTTTTTAACAAAAAATCGCCAATATCTCAAAAAATATGAGAGATAGCTTAAAACGCGTATGCAGAAAAGTTTTGTAATTAAAAAAGAAAAAATTTGGTCTCTATCTCTAATTGTTTAGGATATATGGCCATTTAAACAAATGATTTGTTAATAAAGAAAAGCATTGCAAATTTCCATAAAATGTAACAAGAAGATTCATTAAATATATTTAATTATTATTGTGTATACACACCAATGCCTATCATTTGAGCCAAAGATACTTCGTGGACATATAGTGGTGCACATACAAGCATTGTTGTCGATGTAATGACTAAATCCCTATGTAATAAAAATTAAAATTCAATCTCTTTACTAATTTTGCAATAACATAGTTTAGCATTGTCAAATCGATTACCTATTTTCAGATTCTCAATTAGAGACATCAATAACGTCTCAATAAATTTTCGGCAAAAAATCTCTTCACATTACACGAGAAACTGAATTTGTTCATTAGTTCTGCATTAAAAATAATTTTGTAATGTCAAATGTATTAACAACTATCTACTATCTATAACTTTTTGAATGAATTTTACTGACTTATTACAAAATTGAAATGTAGTCCGCATCTAATCGTAAAATCAAATAATAGTATTTTTCGTCACAAGGCCGTGAAATCTCCCGTCCGATGGCCGAATATTTTTTTTATATCATAGACGTAAAGTCTTTAATATACAAACTGAACGTTAAATCGAATTTTCCGGTTACGATATCAAAGTATTTTTTTACTTAGCGGGCCGTAAGTATCACTTTCTCTCTCGGCACCTGTTCGAGAATGTTACATTTTCGGCCTCGTTAGGTAAAAAAATAACATACGCTACTCTGGAGGAAAATTAGCCAGTCTAGACCTCGTCTTTGCTATCCTCGCTTTCGTTTACGGTGTTAATTTATTACTAGTTCTGGACTGTCCAAGTTTTTTTCTCCCTAGTGGTGTCATCTGGCGTTAATCGATTCATTTAAATTATTGTGAAAAATTATATTTTCCCAAATTTTTATTGATCATGTTCGTTGATTCTTTTATCCTCAAAGATTAACGAAGCATTATTGCTTACCTAAAATAGTATCCTATTTAATATCACGAATGTTTCGGATCCTTAGATGTTAGCGACATCACATTTTTTTATTATGAAAATTTATAGTTATTCTTTAATGGTAAATCTTTAGTTCATTTTTTAATTCGATAAATTTGTTATCAAATAAATATTAAAATAAGTAAGCGCATCGCGGTGTGAGTTAGCGCTTCAATTGTCTTTGTCGCTTCGCGCTCGGTGCAAGCGTACGCGCGACCGCGAGCGACGAGACGGGCGAGCCCACCTCCCCACCTCTTCGCGCTTCTCCTTTCTATCTTTCTCCGTCGCTTCTGCCGCCCGCTGTAGCTGTCCGCTGATTGGCTCATCTTACAAACTTTTAACAATTAATATCTCGGAAACTACTTGTCAGATCGAAAAACGAGAAAGTTACGTCATTCTTAGAACTTCGCGATCTATCGAATGGTATATACTAAATGCGATGGTATTAAATCATCCTGTATACTTATATTGCATGCACATATAATCCTATATGATTTAAATATTATGACATATATATATATATATATATAAATATACCATAAACTCTTTTCAATGTACCTACTCCCCACTTCTAGTTCGAGCTTGAATTCAGCTCGCTAGGAGTGCGTAATCCTCGGTGGCGCTTGAATTCTGCGCGTTGCACCTTATTCCTACCTGCTCTTTCACTATTACCAAGGGACGCTTGAATTCTGCGACCAGGTAATATTGGAAAGACCAGTTCTGACTATTGCGTTTTAACCTAACTGCTTACGTTCTGCACATGCAAACACATTAGTCAGATCCAGGTACATCATCCAAACTCTCCAACCTTAACCCTTATTCACCCAATTTGTCCATTTTCGTCCGTCAACTTTAAGCACGGACAACTTTGTTATTCATGCTTGAAAAGATTTGCAAATTTATAAGCGGATATTTTCAAGTGTGCTCTTTCAGAATCTGGCCCGAAAATTTTGAAAAAACCACCCCTTCCCACTCTATTTTCAATTAAAAAAAAAAAACTTGATTTTTTGATATTTAAGGAAATTTTTTTTAAATTGAATTTTTAATGCGAAGAGATTTGGTGATAGCTGGAACCACAAACATTCCGGCTCAAAATGTCTAAATAATAAAGTTATATACGCAGAAATTCATTTTTCATAATTAGCAATTTTTTGGTATTGAAAATAGTGTTTTTGAAAAACTGCCGATTTTCACCCCTTTGGTATATTTTATGGGGTGGTAACGAAATATAACATTAGATAACAAAAGAAAAGATGTTTTCTATTATCTGTGATATGTTTTCCTCCATTTTTACCTGTTTTCAAAAGCCGAAACAATTTTTTTTTCAGAAAAATCCGTAAAATGGCGATTTTTCATAAATATATTATTTTAGGGGTAGTCATACAATCTCCTAATTATGAAAAATGAATTTCTGGGTGTATAAATTTATTATTTGGACATTTTGAGCCGGAGTTTTTGTGGTTCCAGCTATCACAAAGACCTCTTCGCATTAAAATTTAAAAAAGAATTTCCTTAAAAAATCAAGTTTTTTTTTAATTGAAAAATAGGATGGGACAGGGTGGTTTTTTCGAAATTTTCCGGCCAGATTCTGGAAGAGCACACTTGAAAATACCCGCCTTTAAATTTGCAGATCTTTTCAAGCCTGAATTACAAAGTTGTCCGTGCTTAAAGTTGACGGACAAAAACGGACAAATTGGGTCAATAAGGGTTAAGGGACGGCTGCAATTCTGTCATTCCCATAGTCCTTTCTAATTATGTATATTATGTATACCGCGAATAATAATAATAAGGCGTAGGTTGACAATTAGGAGGTCCATTTAAATGGTTTGAAGTGGCAAGTATCCACCATAATAGCGTCTGCCGCTCGGCGCTATATAACTAGAAAACATATATATATATATATATATATACTCCCCCTCCTACCTTTTCAGTAATTAGACTAAAAATATTCTAGGGTCCTTGTAATAAAAATAGATTCATCCTCTCGCGACGGGAAATAATATAATAATTACGAAAAGGGGACTCGATAAAATATATTAACTAAATTAATAAATATTTAATTAAATAAATAAAAAAAAACACCTGTGACCGGGTCATCACAGAATTTCTTTTTCATTTATATCTCAAGAACTGGCAACGGCACGCCCGTGTTCACGTGCGATTATCAATTTCGGCAGTACCGTCCGGAGCTCCGGGCACGCAAGGGGTACCTTCGCGCCTGAAGCCGCGACAGAACCCCTATCCCGAAACACTTAAGGATGTACAAGCGATACTTGAGGGTCAAATCAGCAACTATTCGAAAAACATTAGATAATATTACTTTTTGATGAAAGTGGTATATTTTGAATGACCATACGTTGTACGTAACTTATTCTTTACTTAATAAAACATCAACAACGTTATTATGTTTCTATCAACTAATAGATCAATAGGTTAAGGAATACAAAATTTCCAATTTCGTTTTTTCCAAGTTTAATCCACGATTATTGTTCGATTCTAAAATTTATGGGCTCAATTTGTTCGTTTTCGAAAACTTAAGCAATCCACCGTCAATTAAATTGTTTTTTCATTTTTAAAATTAGTATTGTCATAAATAAGTTATACAGTTGCAATAGCTGTATTAGTTATATATTGTCAAAACAAATTTTGAAAATGAAAAAACAATTTAACTAACGATGGATCGTTTAAATTTTTGAAAACAAACAAAATGAACTCATACATTTTAGAATCGGACAATAATCGTGGATTAAACTTGGAAAACACGAAATTGGAAATTCTGTATTCCTTAACCTATTGATCTATTAGTTGATATAAAAATAATAATAACGTTGTTGATATTTTATTAAGTAAAGAATAAGTTACTTACAACGTATGGTCATTCAAAATGTACCACTTTCATATAAAAGTAATATTATCTAATGTTTTTCGAATAGTTGCTGATTTGACCCTCAAGTATCGCTTGTACATCCTTAAGGCGCTCCGTAGTGCGTCCCTTCTACTCACCACTGGCGCTCCAGGGTGAGCCTCCAGAGATTCGAGAGGCGCTCCTCCAGAAACATAGAGATAGACCATATGCGTGCGCAATCGCGACTACAAAAGCCGCGTTTCTAAACTCATCAAGATGTTAAATTTAATATTGTAAGATAATTGAAAAGTAGCGTTTTTTTTTCACGTCATATTAATATATTTAAGTAATTCTTGTAATTCGATTTTATCGTTACAGATATGTCGTTATGCCGTCCAAGGAGTAATTAAAGCACTCTTGTTTTCATATTTAAAAGCATCCAGGGGAAGGATTTAAACGTTACAAACTTCTTTAGCAAAAACGACCAAATTTTTTTGCATTCCTAGGAAATATCGACTTTTTGATATCTATAAGTATATGTAATTATGTCACTTTTTGTAAAAAGGCAAAATAAAAATGAAAAGGAATTTTAATCTCAAAAAGCACAGTTTAAAAAAAATATACTTACCGTTCACGGTGCGCAGGAAGCAACGATAGGTTGCATGAAAATGTCGACAAAACGGCAAGCATGGTTGTATTTGGTTATGATTACACAGGCCGACAAAATTTGACAAAAGTCAAAAGCCAGAAAGCAGACCAAACATTTCCGAAGGATTTTGATGCGCTGAATCCGAATCCGAACTCAAAATTGCTCCTGTACGTCAGGTTTTCAAGATATCCTAAACTAAAAGTGCAAAAACGCGTTTTTTAGCTGTTTTTGAGGTTATGTAACGGAACAAGAAAAATGTCTACCACAAAAGCTAATATGAAATTTGAAAGTACTAATCTCCCCCTTTCAAACCTAGTTGGATTTTTTGGGATATCTTTATTTTTCACCAAAATATTGTAATTTGAAATTTTTTATTTTAGCGTTTTAACCCATTAACGCTGAGGTGTTCAGATTTATACAACGCATTCTCTATTGCTGACGGTACGAT
>UELU01145067.1:2853-16802 GCA_900490025.1 Megastigmus dorsalis
GTGTGTGTGTGTGTGTGTGTGTGTGTGTGTGTCTGTGCGTGGCACTATGGCCCGCCAAAACAAACTTGCCCTCGTCAGAGGTTAATGACCCTGTCTCAAGGCCAAGTTTGTTGTGACGGCCCATAGTGCCACTATAACTACTGATGTCATTGTTAAAAATAAAAAAAAAACGTTATCGGTACACTCTCATGAATCCGCTTTCGCATTTTATTTAGATTGCAATTATAATAAAGAAAATTACATTGCATTAGTAAATGATACACAGTTAAGAAATTGTCCCATTTATTGTTCCTATTATTTTATTACTGAAGAGATGAATAAGTGTAAGCCAGCAAAATATCTCATTGTTACTGAGACCGAGGTTACCACATCATTGCAATCAATGTTAAATAAGACTGCTGAGCGTTTATGTGAAGCAGTTGCATTTAATTGAGAAAAATCGGTTTTACGCAGTTTAGAGTTAGTAGTAACTGTAGGCTTTGACAGTTCTTCCGGTCACACGAATCCTCACCAAAAATATGACAGCACTGAAAATATAAATGCAAATTCTCAGCAATCTCTGTTTGTGACCAGTATGATTATTATAGTAATGAAATAGAACAAATCCAACGAAAATTTGTGGATAAATCCTAAACCACAAAGTGTACGGTTTTGTCGTCCTTTGAGGATAGCCTTTGAGAAGAAGGATGAAGTCGCAACACTACGTGAGTTCAAGCGTCTAAATGAAGAAATACGGAGTCTAAAGCCACACAACTTTACAATGCCAAATGATAAAAGTGTTAGAATTAAGTTCAACGTTTCGCAAACGTTATTCGATGGCAAATGTGTAAATACCATAGGTGGTAATAATGTGATAACTAGGTGCCCAATGTGTTTGCGGACCTCCCATCAATTCCAAAACCTAGACGACGTTTTATAACCCAATGAGACTTCCTTGAAATATGGATTAGGACTGTTGCACTACACGATAAAATGCTTTGAACACTTATTGCATTTATCTTATAAAAAAGATTTGATCTTATGGGATGTTCCGAAAGATAAGAAAGGTATAACGCGTCACATTTTTCAAAAACTCTTCTATAATCTCATACTTTCATATATTTATATATTTGAACGTATAAATCAATGACTAGCGATCACACACTATAACCCTGGTAGAAAATTGTAAAGGTTGACTGCTCAACGTGGTAATCAAATGGCAATGATTTTTGGCCAATGATTTTTGGCTATAAAGTAAATATATTTAAGAAAATCTAGCTAAAAACTGGCTAGAAACTCCTTAACATTTCCACCAGAAAAATATTAACGTATTTTCACATACCTATAACTGCTTTATTTTTATTTGAACAAATTTTATTACAAATACATTTTATAATTTATAGTCGAGTATGATGAGCGGAAAAAGGAGATACAAAATCGAATTTATGACCGCATTGGGGTCAGAGTTGATCAAGTGCTACAAGGTCACGGTACATCGAATACTGGCAATGTTGCAAGACGTTGTTTTGTATATCCCACTGTCTTTGCTAAAGCCCTTAAACTCGATCCTAAGTTAGTGACAAATATAGCTACAGTTCTATCTGCATTCAAATGTAGTAAAAATATTAAATTAGATGAATTAGAATAATATTGTTGGCAAACATATTGTTTACATTACGAACTTTATCCATGGGCAAGAATGAGCCCTACGTGCCATAACTTACTAAAACACGGTTGCGAGGTGAGAAAATTAATAGACTAATAGACAACTAAAAAAAAATATGAAGAATCCATTGAAAAAACTACCCAAAGGTGACCGAAAATGGGATAAATCAGTGGTTGAGATATAACGTTTAAACGAATTTTTTTATGCTTCTAACACTTTTTTTATAAAGATTATTTTTTTTTAACTAAAAATCATACATTTTGAAATTTGAAACAATATTTGTATAATGAAGCTCTTCTTCTACTTTTATTTTCACAATTAACAAATTTTTCTCGAGCCTCTGTATATTGATTATATACCAATCAAAAATAATTTTTCTCGTACAATTTTTCCAGAAGATATTTGTATCACCTCGTGCCACACAATTATTTTGTTCTATTTTACCCTTTACATTTCTACTTTTTCAAGAAGTTACCATATGAATATTTTATTATGAGACACTAAAACGGTATTTTACTATATTTTACATGCAGATTGCAAGGATATTTTCGATGCCAATGATATATTTTTCTGAAGATGGGAACGAATGATAACACAAGTTTTATCGATTGAATATGACGAAAGTGGCATCATTAAGTGTACAACCTTACTGTACGGTTTATTTAATCAATAATTTATGAGATATTTAAATTGCTACTAGAGAAAGTGGGGTTATTAAGTGTATAAGCTTACGGTTTATTCAATGAATAATTAATGTAGTATTTAATTTTTAAGTCTAGAGCGTGGGGTTTTTATGTGTACAAACCTACGGTTTATTTATTCAATAATTTACGAGGTATTTAAATTGAAGCTAGAGAGAGTGGGGATATTAATTATACAAGCTTATTTAATAATTAATTTCTATTATAAGACATTAAATATGAAGAATGTACCTAATGATAGTGCATAACTAAGAGTTGATGTTATGTTTTTAATTAATATAAATTGTATTGTCTGATTTAGCTGTCTATAATCTATGAAAAATGATTTAAAACATTTACTACGTTGCTTTAAGTCGTGTACTGCAATCAAGTACACAAGTTTTATCCAAAAATTGACACTTTAACACCATTTTTTCGAGGTTATACGTTTATAATAAATCTTACTCTATAGTTTTCCTATATTTTGCAATCCTTAATCTTGAAGTTGCAAAAAAAATCATTGTATTAGCATGTTTCTATCGCAAGTTCTGCGATTTTGAAAAAAAAAGCTAGTTTTGCCCACTGTGCGGCGGTGGGCTGGCTCGTCTTCGGGGCCGCTCGAGGCGCGTAGGTGTACTACTATTGAGAGTAAGAGATCGTATCAGCTGTTCGTAATTCGTACAAGTCTGTGTCGCTCTTCACTTTCCTTCCTTCTCCACCTCACGTCCGCTATCGCTGTCCACTCCATCCGACCCCTCAGTTTCGCTTAACTCCGGTATTCTCTCCGGATACGATGGTCGTCTCTCGGGTGGTGCTGGCGGCTCTATGGACATCGCGTCCTGGCGACATGGTGCGGTGGCGCTTCTCGCTTCCGGTACGATTACATGCTGGCTGGAGTCCGGCGATTGCCTATCGCTGCTCGGAGCACTCGCCACGGCAGTTGGATACGCGCCCCACCCGCGCTCCTCGGGCTAATGCTGATAGCAATCCGGGCGCAAATAGCACTTGCGTGGACCGGCTCACCGTCATGACGCTGGGGTTTCCTTGGTCCACTCCCATCGCTCGCTTCGACGTTACGACTTGGTTGGCGCTCGACCTCTGGATACTCTCATCCAACTCTGTCGCAGACACTCGTGGTTGTAGTTCGGTCGAAGTTGTTGGCGCTCGCTCTTCTTCTCGCGGTCCCTCGGAGTTATCGGTGGCGGAGGCCGAATCTCGGCGCTCGGGCATCGTTAGAAGCTGGTCGAGCAGTGGAGGCGGCACCGCCACCGCTTTCCTGGGCTTCCGCACCGCCGGTTTCTTCCGTTTCTTCACATCATCCGATTTGATCCGACGAGGTGCCCCCGAGACCTTCCTCATCCGTCGCCGCCTTCTTTGGCTTCCGGCCTCTCTTTTTCGGCAGCACGGGCTCCATCGGCGGCTCTTCACTCGAGCTCTCCATTGCCAGTCCCACGGTCGTCGCTGGCAGCGCCTCTCCCCGTTCATCCTCCTCTGGTATACATGGCACTGGTTTCGTTGTCTCCGCTCGGCGAATACTGGCTCGAATCAGCCTACACTTATGCGTGGCAAAATCCCCGTCGCAGTTCAATCCTTGCTCGTCCAAGTTGTTCATCACCGCCTTTGGGTGCAGCTGCATGATCGCCTGACTCAACTGCTGCGCATGCTTATCCGCCTTGAGAATGGCACTCAGGATTTTTTTGCTCTGAGGGTCCATATTGTACTTCTGGCGAGTTCCCGCGATTTCAGAAACAAAAAAAAAACGAACGGAAACGGGAGAAACTACGTTACCCTGGCAGATCCTGGCTAATAAGTCCCGAGCTTAGGCCGGAATCGTCAAATGGACAAGCTAAGCGCAAAGGTCGTACTGGCAAAAAAAACAGGGCCAGGCACGGAAACCAAGGGAAAAATTTGGGGAAGTCTGGCAATATCGCGACATTGGGCAAAATGTTGAGCGTGGCACAAAATATACGTGAATAAATAATTGAAAATTATTTTAAAGGTTACTCTGGTGATAACCATTACTTTCTTTAAATCTTCCTGAAATATCAAACCAAAAAAAAACAACAAGGCAATGCTCGCTCCTCTTAATTTTTGCTAAAATCCTCTATAAATCCTCTTCTCCACAGATGTCTTGCTTGTGGCAAAATTTGATGAAGTAGTTTTCTCTTGATAATAATTTTCCTGAAAGACGGCGAACGCAAAAAAGACACACGCACTAGACAAAATTTCAAATAAATAAATTGCAATAAATAACCAACATGGGCACACGCTCAACTTTGGGTCCAGAGACACAGGGATTGGCGCTTCACGAGACGGCATAGACGGCACTCGTGTACTCAGCGCTTCTGAGAATTTCTCTCACACTACTACACAACTTCATAAATTCATATAATCAAAAAGGGAATAAATTTAAGGACAGGGCTTAACCATGGGATGGGGCAGTAACAATATATAACAATTCATAAATAAAAAAAATAAATAATTATAGTAGGTGATGATACTCTGGGACAAGTCGCAATACTCGCCTCCCCGGTGTTCGGCTTGCCTTCGAATTTATTTTAAAATTCCCCAAGTGAGTCAATCGCTCGCTCCGCGCTGTCTCTCACACCTCGCCAATTCAACCAAAAAAAAAGTAAATCTTCATCGACTCGTTCCGTGATGCCCTATCACTACTCGCACACTCACACCAGTTCTCAAATCTACCTCATCTTTCTCTGCATGGACTCGCTCCTCCTACACGCTATCTTCCGCTCACTCCCACACCAACATACCACACCAACAAAATTGCAAGGCTTCGCTTCAACAACGCCTCACGTTTGGCGCCATTTATAACGCGGAAAATCGTGTAGCCGAAATTTCGGGCACACAGGCAAAAATAATAAAGAACGGCGAAATCCTACGACGAATTCCAGTTTTACTCACTCAGCCCGAAATGAAGGAAAATTCTTCCGTAACGTAATTCTGGAAGGGAATTACGGAAACTCCGTCATTTTGACCCACACCACTCCCGATGACGCGATACTACATGTTAAAGAAAATCGACAACTCGAATCCGCGAGAATTTGTTGATTTGAGGGCGCCAGACAATGATGTCACCCGCTGAATTCGATGACGTCGCTATCTCTCCTTCCTTGCTGCTCGGACGAGACCCTATCCAGAGGGGATTCCGTTGAGGAAACGCCTCGGGTTAGGCGCTCCCGGCGTCGAATTTCCTGTTAGGCGCTCCCCGTCGAAAGTCGCGAAAGACTACGTGCACGTGGCACGGCGCAACTACTCAGCGCAACAACACAAAATAAGATAAGCACACATAAATAATTCGAGAAAACACGGCAGGTTAAATGAATCAGCACGAGGATTTATTATAAGGTTAATATAACCTCCTTCTTTCGGCGCTACAAACTCTAAATACTCGTCATTACAAAATCGCGGCACCGCTCGCCGCTCGCATCCCTCTCTCCCTTATGCAAAGCTCAATACAATGGTCGGATTCTCAGTGGCCCGATTTGCACTTTTCGCACGTCGACAAAACGCTTCCTCTCGAATCCTTCGACAAGATCTCCCGGAGCTCGCCGCCGGCCCGTTCCATCATAGCCCCTCGCGCTTTCCTGGTCAACATGGCCGTCGTTATTCGATTCCCGAATCGACCCGTTCGCGCGCCACGACAAAGCTCACCACTACTACACTTCTTCACGACTCGAACTACCCCAACACTACTCGACAACCCCCGCATGAATTATTTGGCGCACTCGCCCGACGCACTCCCGGCCGAAAACTTGACCGCGTCACCTCGCATCACCACCTACCTCGTGGCATCAACCGAAGCGTAATAGCCGGCAGGCTTGGTCCACTTCCGCGAGCGTTCATCACTCGTCCTTCCTTCCGTCTCTAAATATTATGTCCTCCTCAAACGTCGGCCTCGGCGTGGCACAACTCCTCAACGTCCTCTCTAAACTCTCCCGTGGCGAATAATTGGCGAGAAAAATGGCGAAAGATCGTAGACGATGGCACAGTGCGTCTGACTTCACGAACGGCAGGGCAACGAGTGACGCTTTCTTCTCCACTCGTTAGCTTCCGCCTTCTTCTCCAATTCCGACTCCTGTTGTCATCTCTGTTGCTCACATGTCGTCCTTATCTTCTGTCTCGTTCTATTTTCGATTGTTGCATCGATCCCTTCGCTCTTCTTGGCGCTGCTCTGTATTGATTTGTTGATTGCTTTCTTGATGGTTCCGTCGCTGGCATCACTCCCAATCCGTTAAACCTAATCTATTCAGGTCGGCGCTAATTGGTGGCCTACCTGATTTCCGTCGCTGACGCTAGCTCCCTCATCTGGCGCACGCAATTCGAAATGCACAATTACTGTGCCCGAAATACGCAAATATACCACCCCAGACTATTTTCGGAAAGTCCCTAGGCATATAATGCTAGGGGATTTCGCGCGCACGGGTTCGGCGCACGGCGCTGTCATTCCCGAGTCTAATACCGTCACGCGCCGTATTTGGCGAATGTTCCGTACGCGCATGTCTCCTCGCGCCTATCTCTCTCGCTCTACCATTCGCTTGCTGTCTCTCTCACTTTCGTGCACCGCGTGGCCGCTTCACCGCGTATTCTTGGCTAGGCGCTCTCGTCGCCGATCGCATCCTGGCGAGTAAGTGTATTGGTGCGCTTCCCTATGTTTCCACATAGGATAGGGGTCGCGTCGCACCCGCACACATACACTGGCGCAGCGAGCGCGTAGGCGCAATAGTGTCAGCTGCTACGCGCGGTTCAGCTGTCGCTTCTTCGTTTCTTCCTCGTCGTCGTCCTCGTGAATCGTCCTTGTCGTCGCTGCACCTCGTCGTCGTCGTGGTGTACGTGGCCGGGAAATCGTATCTCGTGTTGTGCGTGTACCACCCGGTGGCATCATCGTCATCGGCGCTTCGTCGGTGGTGAGTGCAGGCCGGCTCAGTGCCTGCCTGCTTGGTCGCTATCGCCTCCTCGTTTTTCTCGTGCAGTGCATCTTTTTTAGAAAATCCCCTTTTTCTCTTAAATATGAGGAGATCTGTTATTTATTTCTATATGTAGGGATCAGCCAATACAAGAGAAATTTATAGGGTAGGCAAACTCTAAGAAAAATCGAAATTAAGAAAACTATAAGATTGTGAAATATAAGCATAAAGGGTTGTAATTAATTAAAAATACTATTATAGTATGTTTTATAATATAAATATAAACTTATAATATAAATATAACTTCACTACGCTCACATTTAACAGTTGCTTTATGGCTTGTACAAATTAAAGCCTCATATCGCGTAACATGTGATAATCTTGAGTTTATCGCTGATTCAAATACTCTTGAGTCTCTATATAACTTGTCAACCCATTAAGGACCACGCGGACATTAAACAGTCGATTGGTTTTTTGATTAGGAAATATTAAAAATGTTTGAAAATAAATAACAGATTAATGTTTCCTTATATAAAAAGATCTGCTTTTTCAGAATCCGAGGTCAGATTTTCAAAATTTTCGAAAGAAGATTCAATATGGCCTCCTAAATTTGAGCAAAGTTACAGCATCGTCTATAGAATTTTTATGAACTATTTATTTATTTAAATCTAAAAATAGCGTTCTGAGACAAGCTGTATCGTATACTGAATATCTCTAATGATTAAAAAATATTAAGAAAAATCGTATTCAACATGGCGGAATCAATATGGCGACGAAAATGCTTATATTTAATAAAATACTTGAGTACTTGACTAACGATTCATTTTCGATGTTTTTTAGGCAACTAATTTCAATTCCGATGTTGAATTTTCATTTCCTACAGCGGGAATTCAATATCGCTACTATAAAAATTTAAACATTAAAAATATTACTTATGTCGACTGTACTCTACTATAAACTGACAAAGATCTTTCTATCAGTCTTACAGTCTAAATAATATTCATGGGCAATCAGATTGCCCTTGTTTACAACTACCCCCGAAGAATCTGAAATAAAAGTCTATTTAACCCTGAAATAAACATTTATTAGTAAAGGACAATCTGACTGCCCCCACTATCCAAGCATGCATACATGAAACCACCCATACATGAAAATTTAGATAATAGGCATTTTCCTGAAAATACAAATGGATACACGTTTCCGATTTTTTGAGGCCGCTTATTTTAATTTTGATGTTGAATTTTTATTTCCTACAACGGGTGTGATGTCCAGACTCTCACTTCTGCATGAGTGTACGATAATGCTCCACCGAGATTCTTGAGTATTTAGGATTCGCGGATTTATTTATTAATGATGAAATTGATGAATTTAGGGATTTTCGTACTTACTGCTTGGTCCGTGTTGATCTCTCGTTCGGATTCTTATTGTAGATTGGTGGACGTGGATATTTAAACTAACTCACTTCTTTAATTTGATAAAATTTCTTTTATTCACTTTAAATACTGATTTTAAATCGTAGATTGATATTAATGTTCAGACGGATTGTAACTGTAGTTAGAATATACAATGTATTTAATTTAATTAATTCTGATAATTATTTGGTAATCTGCAGAGCACGGTGCGTCGTGGCAGATAGATCTTGAGGATCACGGAGCTTCATCGCAAGACCAAGACGTAATACCTGGGGAGCCGAAATGCTGCATATCGGTGCGATATGAGCGTAAGTTAGGTAAATTTTAGATCGTCAACTGATTACATGAATGAATTTCTTGTTACAATCCTATAAGTATTCTATTGGTTTTGCATGCTTTTCGTTTCCTTTTTTTTCTCTTTATCTATTTTAGTTTTATGGATTCTATTATCAAAAAAATTTTGTATAATAATATTTACATATTTATTAAGATTCGTTCAACGATTAATTGAAGTTATAAAAGTGCTGTATTAATAAATGGAATTATAAAATTTCTTATGAAATAATCGTTGATCGGTTCCAAATAGGGAATTTTTTTCCTCGTTCACTATTGCTAAATGGTAAAAAAATTTTGTAAACTTTAAATAAATAATTGTTTAAATTCTGTATTTAAATATATTTGTGTTACTTAATACTACGTTTTTTTTCCTTTTTCTCTTTCTGTTTTTTTGTCACTAATATTTAATAAATATAAATAATACGTAATGAGACATTCATGGGTTTAATTATTTTCTGCTATTTTATATAAATTATTCTCATTATCTAAAATATTCTAAATTCTTCAGCAGTCTATTTTATGCCCTAAGTATGTAGAATGACATTTAAGGATAAAGAAAGTTGACTATAATAATAATTAGTACTTAAATAATTGTTTCAAATTTTGAATGTATAAAGGAAAAATTTTTACTTGATAAAAGGATTGAGGAATGTTGTTTTCATTGGTGTGAGTGATTATTGGAGGGAGTATAAATGATATGCTGCATCTATTGTATGTTTCTAAGTTTCGTTGTTTTTCTCCATAAATATTATTATCTATTTTGGATTTCCGATTTTTGTTGATAGTCAGTCCTTGAATTTTCCTTGTTTTTAGAATCCGTATATAGTTAATAACTGATTTGATTGCTGTTTTGAAAATATACGAAGACCATTTATAAATTGGGTTTATGACATATCTATGAGTTACTGTATATCTCAATAATCTTAGTATCATACAAACCATGGTTAAAATTATGATGTAAGTAGGTGAAAGAGGTTTTGTGATTCTGGATTTTACCTTATTTAGAATACGGTTATCATTTGCAGAATATTTTTCTATAGGAATATTCTTAGTAAAGGTATCTTATCTGTTTACAAGCGTTTTCACATTTCTAATTGAAAACAATATTTGTTCTTATGGTTCATCTTCTTCTTGCAGTTTAAAATTTTTTTGATAATCGTCTTCATTAGTTGAGAGTGTATTAATGGTTTTTTGGGCCTGAGTGTTGATACTCGCACGTGTGGAGTTTGTAGTAAAAGCATTTTTTTGTAGTAAAAGGGCATCAATGCGGTTATTTCAGTATCTATTCTTTGGTGCATGTACTCTTCTTTTTAAGATTTTTATCTTAAATATGAATTTTTTTATAAGATTTGCAGCTACATTATCGTTTAGGAAGAAGGTAAGCATGGGTATGGAGGTTTTAATGTTTATGTACGTATTATCAGTAATACTTAGGATATTAAAGTTGAATTTATAGAGTTTCATCCTTAAATGTTTTTCTATAATATTAAATATAAGAAAGTGCAGTTTCATTATATTTTTATGAATATTTTCTTTATAAATATACAACTCATAACTTTTTTTAGTTGAGATGTAAACATTAGTTATATAATTTCTGTCTGAGAGGACGCTAATAATTTTTAAATTTATAAATGTCTAAATAATTTGGTAATTACATCTGCTTGAAAATAATATTCTTAATCTTGTATAAAATAAATTATAAGTATTTCTAATGTATTTGTCGAAATGCAATTCAATAAGTTTGAAATTGATTATAATAAATATTGAATTTACTGACGAATTATGGTAGCAACTTTCCATGTGGCCTTGAGTTGAATCCATTGATTGATTAGCTGGTTGAAAGATTTTTAAGAAGAAGATAGGTGTAACATAAAAATATGCATTAAGATAATTGTTGTTGGTATCCGTCCTAAAACAATGTAATATTATTTCTGATTTTCGTATGAATTTATTTTGTTAGCATGAAGTGACTTCTTTTTTATAGTCTTATAATTTATTGTATCCTGCAATGCATTTAAAACTTACATTTGCTTTAATGTTCTCAAATTTTCACTATAAAATAGTTGGACATATTAGTTAAAAGTCAATTCATGCGTTGCAAATATATAGTGGGATTTGTCGCGTCTTGCGGAACTAACAGAAAGACGCAACGCCACCTCTACTCATTTCAACTGAGGTACCAACAGCTGAAAAGGAAGGTCACTGCCGTACCAACTGCCATGCACCCTACCTTATCACAGAGTAACTGTCTCAACAACTTTTTCTTATCTACAGCTGCAGCCAAGACAAAGAAAGGAATACTTCTTTCATATCTAACACATCCGCCAGCGCAAGTGTCAAGAATGAAATTTATAGCCGAGCGCTGTACGGCTACCTATGAATGTACGCTAGTTCGAGCACAGAGGAAAATACGCCGACTAAGATGACTAGGATGCCTAAGTAAGAAAGCCGAAATTTAAACGCACCTTTGTGCCTTCACATACCCGAATCCTCTATCTAAAATTCACCCTTCCCTTTTCCCCGAAGCTCCACATTTATGTTTTCTCCTTCAATGAATCCGACCTGGAGAACTATAAAAGGAGAGACGCAACTATGATCGTTCTCCTATCGATTCCCGTTTTTTCGAAGTAACACGTCGTCTCCGCGCAACTCGCTCTAAGAAATTGTAACACGCAGTTAGACATTTTATATATACTTTGACTCTGTATCGAGCGCGATTTATTAAAATAAACTCATTGTAACGAATTATTGTAACCAATTTTGAAGTAGTGAATAAAGTAGTAATAGTAGTTATTTGCAAATAGAAAAACAGAGTAATTTTACTAGAAAAGTTCAAACCTTTTCCTGATCATCAATTTATCTTATTCAACCATACATGCGCTTCGCTCTCTGCAGGCCGCACCCAAACAGCAGCAGGAGGGTCTACAGCGGTATTGAAAAGAAACCTGGAGACACTACATTCACTCAACTTCCTACGATCAAATCAAAGTAAGCTGTGCACCCGGCGGATTATCATTTTTAATTAAACTTTCTACACATTTACACCTATTAAATTATTGCCGCCCATCTATGCGCTTGACGCAAACAGGGGAAACTTTTATTTTGCAAGTCAATTTTCCGTCACTGACGAGTCATTTAGTTGTGTCCAATTCAAGTTCATTTATCTTCTTCGTTACGCTCCCTCGTCGTAACAGATTGTATGTTAATGTTACAATTAATTTAAAGTAATTCTATTAGTTTACTAAATAGGCTTTGCAAATTTACAAAGTAAAAAGTATAAATATTTTTTTTTTATAAATTTCATGGTAATATTATTCATTTCTTCAGATTGGAATTGACTTTCAGTTTTAAAAATACGATGAGTTAGCATGGTTAAAAAATGGTTCGAGTATTTATATATTACTGAATTGTCATTTTCTGCCTTGTAAAAATTTATATATTTTTCGATTTTGGCCGAGCATACTGAATATTTATAAGTTCCATTTTTATGAATATTTGCCTCTACTTGGCTTACCAATGAATTATAGTTAATATCTGAATCCTTATTTTGTTGGAGATAAAATTTGTTACACTGATTTGTAAAAATTATATTAGTTGCATTCGTGCTATCTTCTGAATTAATGTTACTATTTTTGTTATTTTGCGTGCGTCCTCACTGGCTTTTACGACGGCATAATCTACTCACGTAAAAATCAAATTCGCACTTCTGCGGCAATGCAAGGGTCGCGACACGACTTTCTCTCTCTCTCTCTCTCTCTCTCTCTCTCTCTCTCTCTCTCTTTGTTTGGTTCTCGTAAATATGTTAATTATTTGGTTACAATGGGTTTGCCGGACGTTGATATGGGGGGAGGAGCGCTCGTGCCTTTCTCCAGCACGGTCGTGAGTCTCGGTGTTACATTAGATAGTAAATTAACGTGGAAACCGCAGGTCGATAGTTTAACTAAAAAAGTAAATAAAGCCCTTTATAGCCTGCGGTTTATAAGGGCATGTACCACCGAGACTTTGCGCAGAAAGCTGGTTGAAGCTTTAGTCTTACCCCATCTTGACTACTGCGCTGTAGTGTGTCTTGACGCGTCCGACGAGCAGAGAACACGACTACAGAGACTTAATAATACATGTGTGCGATTCATATACGGTGTTAGGAGGGATAAGCACATCACCCTCTTTAGAAAGCAACTGGGCTGGCTGCGCGTTGACAGTCGGAGGATGTATTTTGCCGCCATCCTTATGTATAAAATCCTTCGGCTTAAAAAGCCAACTTATTTAGCGGCATTTTTCCACAAACACCAGTCCAGGAGCACTAGCAGGGATGTTGCACAAGAACTCTCAGTGCCAAGAGTGCGCACGGAAACTGGTATGCGATCTTTCAGGTTCAATGTGCGCGCTTTTGGAACTCTCTTCCAGGCAATCTGCGCAACCTTCCATCTTTGCGCGGCTTTAAGTCGGCAGTCCACAAATATCTCCTTGAAATCGATTCTTAGTTACTCAGAGACTAAACCTGCGATAATCTTAGGAACATACTGACTTACACCTCGCACTAGGGGTAAGTAAATGAGTTTCTGTTAACTTATTTTGTTTTGTTACCTACACAATTTTAAAAGTGTGATTGTATTTATTGGAGTGAGTGTGTATTGAATGACTGGGTTGAGTAAATGTTCTTTTTATTTTTAAATGTTTGTAAGATAGATATTGACTGCATTTGTAATTTTATTTATTTGTATTTTTATTCTAAGACGCTCTGTGATATTACTTATAAGGTTTGAGACATATTTTAAGACTGATTTTGAGACTGATCAAGTTATTATGCCTGTAATATCATAGAAAGACTGAATGCAATTTCCTATAAGACTGATAAAGTGTATTATTGTAAAAGTTTATTATTTGAGATGTATTGTTACACTCGATTGTTATATCATTTTTATATACTTATACAGATAAAAGAATATCTCTC
>UELU01145071.1:0-15409 GCA_900490025.1 Megastigmus dorsalis
ACAAGGCGGCTCTAAGAAAATATAGAGTTCAAGTCCAAGCCGGGAATCGAGAGTAACGATAAACCTAGAGGAAGTATAAAAAGGAATTATTATCGAGTGTTTTTATTTGTTTGTGTGAAGACTACACAGCTCCAGCCTTTTTCAACAGAAGCAGCAGCACTAGCCGAAGCAGAGGAATGAAAAAATAAAAGGTAAGCAATAGAAAGTAGTTTGTTATTTAAATTGTCTGCGAACTTAATTGCATGTGCGCGTATTTAAAATAAAAAAAAATAGGAAGTCTTAGTTGCGAAATAACTACCAAAGTAAAACGGGAAAGCCAGTCCTCTTGGATAGTAGGATTAGTGTAGCCGCCATCCTTGAACAAGGAAACCTGGTCTGTTTAGCGTTTAGGGATTTGGAGTTCACTATTCTTGAACTAGGATATCTGATCTGTTTGGTGAATCAGTTTTAATTAGTGGAAATTTTAAATTTAAATATAAAAAGAAGATAGAAGACTTCCTCGCGTAGAAAAAAGAAGACGAGAAGAATTAATTTAAGCAACGTTCTCCAGTCCCGATTATTCTACGACAGTCCAGATCAAAAAAGGAAATATTTAAAATTAAACTTGTGTGCGTTCGCCAGGACGTTACAATTAAAACTACCCTTTTTTATCATAATATCAAATTATTTTCGAAAGATGAGTGCAGATACGTGTTTTCGATGTATATTTTAACCCCTAGAGTGTGGCAAAAACTACATTCTTTGCATTGCGTGTACGATTTTGAAACACCGTTCTGTTTTGAACACGAGCATGGGACCATACGTGGCAGAGTTATGTTTTTTGTGTTTTTTTTCTTTTCTTTTACTTTTTTAAAAAAAATTTTATTATCTTGTTAAGAGTTTTCAAATTATTCTTATTTTTTGCGCCATTTAAGTACACAATATGTTTCAATATTTACTCTACTGGTCCTGCTGTATGATATATCTTATAGCAATTTTATGGTTCTTTTATGCATAATTGTACATTACAAGTTCTACACATAAATAGAGTTCTGGTTCGTTTTTGTTTAGTGCTACAGCAAACGTAGTTTCTTTGGTTATTTATCTTGATTGGAATATGTTTCTCCTGAGAAAATCTTATTTCATTTGAAACATTTAGTTTCCTTTTACTAAGTACTTATTGCTGTGGTTTTGGATCCCTTTTGTGAGGTGATGAAAAGCAAATAAGCTCGCTAAAAACTTGCAATCGAAAATCTTTCAAAACTATTTTGGAATTAGGGTTATTCTTTTTGTAAATAATAAATGAATTTACCTCGTTTATATTAACAAAATGTCAAAATAATCGGTGCCACCATTTTTTACTTTTTCGGCTAATTCCATACGTAGATTTCAACTGATCTGTTTTATCGAAATAACCCATAGAAGAAATGTAGTCTCCAGTAATTGGGAAACAATTTAGTCAAAGGATGCTACCATCTTTTTGGCATCTACCTAGACTAGTATTGATGTAGGGATCATGGAAATTAGATAAAAATTGTACAGATTTATTGTCTTTATATTCTATTCAACATTTTTTTATCATTTACTTGATTTTTTGGTAAACCTTTCCTACTACTTCTCACTATCAAAATAAACTTGATAATGTTTAGAAATTATTTTACGGGTTAAATCTTTTACAACTCTCTCTCCTAAGTGTTTCTCAGCCACGCCATCAATTTTTCCTGTATACAGCCGTACGTCATACCTCCGCATCACCTAGAAAACATAAATATAAATAAAAGAATTGACGATGTATTTTATAAATGCTAATAAATGAATAATGAATTTCATACTTATACCATGATTACACAAATTCAAATCTGCGCGCCTACCAGCAAGTCATTGAACAGGTCACCTGATGGTCAGCAACCAACATCACAAACTGCATCAACCGGTGGAGACACCAACAGAGTCGTTCATAAGAAACAGGCTAAAGAACTTAGGAAAGAAGGAGTTAAAAAAGGGATGTACAAAGGACACAACAAACAGGTAAAACAACATAAATACAGAACAGTCACGACGCATATCGCGGCAATATTCGAATTGATACCATAAAATTATATAGCTACATTGAAATAGTATACGTAAATTATATATGTATGTAAATATCGATATAAAAATCTATGAATAAACGACTCATTGTTATAAATATATATATAAACTCTATTTATTTGTGAGGAATCCCATCCACTGCCCCGAGCCAAGCTCATCAAGCTGTCCTTAGAATACAAAGTACCCTTTCATGTGCAAACCTAAAACTCACAAATAAAACCATGTTCATCAGCTCTGACCCAAATTTGTTTTAGAGTACTCCTACCTTTGAATTTTACTATGCTCTCGTCAATAGATTGTTTTTCAGAAGGTTGTTTGTAATATTTTAGATAATTTTGTGAAAAAGATTCTAGCAAGGGTCTCAATTTGTGCAGTTTATCGTAAATAAGTTCTCTTCTATTTGGCATTGCAGAGTTATCGTTCAAATGCATCTGAGAAAGTAGAAAATAAAACCTATTTAGAGGCATGACAGAGCTTATATAAGTGTTGTGCAATTGATTATTATTTGACGACCATTAATCTCGAATGGAGGGTAATCTGTTTATTCCCATTGTCAAGATCATACC
Organism: Megastigmus dorsalis; assembly: GCA_900490025.1. Classification (NCBI taxonomy): domain Eukaryota; kingdom Metazoa; phylum Arthropoda; class Insecta; order Hymenoptera; family Megastigmidae; genus Megastigmus; species Megastigmus dorsalis. Next base: position 2,637 of record UELU01145071.1, read on the forward strand.
TAAAAGTTTCAATATTTGTTCTTTATTTGCTTACTCAAATGGCTTTCGTAATTCCTGCGCATATAGATTAGTTTGTTCAACTATTTTATCATTTAGATTCCCAGAAAATAAGTTATGGTCTGCATTCTTCAGAAAAAAAAACTTTTCATCAAATTTTCTTCTTTTTTTTATCCCAAATACCGTCTAAAGCATCAAGCCTAATACTCAATGGAGTTTATTTATGATTTATCAACTGATTTATTCAATTCATTTTGATCAATATTGTCTTCAAAATTATCATTTTCTTCATATTCACTATCTTCACTGCCACTATTTGGCATTTGAACATACTCCATGGTAAAAAAATTAAAAAAAATACCCAACTGTAAAGTAATCAATTTAGCGACAACTATATTCAACGAGATTTGTCTCTAGTGAACGCTAACAAAAGAACGAATTTCACACTGAGCAAATCGGATAAATTTTATATATTTTTGTCCTCTACCTTGTTGTAATTAATCTATTTTATACTACTTACAAGTAATTTTGTCATTGTATACGTTGGGACGTATAAGTAACTTTATATTGTCAGGGTGTGTCGGTGAGAAGAAATGAATTAGAATGTATCTTAGAGTCTATGCAACCGACTGTCCTTGAAACTGAAGTTGATTGCAGAAAAGATATGAACGTAAGGTACATTGGAGTAAATAGGTAAGGTATTTATTTATTATTTATTTATTTATTAAAACATTATCCTGTACCTGTCGGCTTAGGACTTCGTACGCTTACAATACATGTTTACAACGCGTTTACAATATTTACATTCCTTACTTTATTCTTTGTTCAATTTCTATTTTTCTTGGCCTTATTATTTCTTTGAATACATATAATCCCCTAGCATCTTCATTTAATATTTACGTCACATCCACCTCCTTTTTTTAATCCTTTCTTACATTCTTTCAGAACATGTTCCACTGTTTTCATCTCATTCTTACATACTCTACATACTTTATCGCATTCACTCTTCCAATATTCGTTTGCTCTTTCCTCATTTTCTACCCTAAATCTTGCTATAATACTTCTTTCCCACCCTTTTAAATCCTTGGTTAAATATTCGGGAGCATTGTCAGCCATTATTGTCTTATACCTAACGCAACTTTTCGATATATCTATTTTTGCTTTCCTACTTTCTATATCTTTCTCTTTCTATCTATTAAACAATTCCTCCACTATTTGACCACCCTCCCTTTTTATACTTTGTCTTTCGTTTTTTTTTAGACTAACATTTTTTCAACACATCTTTCTATCTGTCTCCCATTTTTCTTAACTTTCCTCCTTTTTTTTTCTTTATTTCATCCAAACCCTTTTTAACCAAGTCTCTATCTAACTCTCTCGCTTTTTCTTCATATGTAACTTCCCTTTTAATTACTTTTAGGCTAGTTGAAATTTCTTTTGTTACTTCTAAAACTAAATAATCTGCCGTATTCCAGTGCATTCCTAACACCCACTTTAAATATTTTTTTTGTACTCTATCCAATTCTAATCTTCTCTTCCAACCCCAAACCTCCGCGCCATATAATCCTACTGATTCCACTAAAGCTTTATATAATTTAATTCTTCTTACATATGAATTTTTAAATATATATCCTCCTACACTCCATGTACTTCTCGTAACTGCTTCTGCTTTTCTGTCATTTTCCCCATTCTTTTGCAAAATAAAACGTAAATATTTCATTTCTTTAACCTCCTCTATATCTCCAGCACCGCATTTCCATACTCTTTTCCTTTTCTTACCCCTGCCCTTTTCAAAAACTACTACTTTTGATTTTTCTATACTTATCTCAAAATTAATTAAGTAATAATCACATTACATCAGAAATGTGATTTTGATATAACTTATTGATGTTTCTTTACTTTTAAATAAGCTGAATCTTATGATTTAAAAAATTGATTGAGATAACATGATATGATGAAGAACCAAAATCAATGATAGCCTGTCCTTGCTTTATCTTACTGCGATCGCCCACGCACATCTAGCACAAATTCATTGAGCGTAAAATGTTTGCCCGGAACCGATGCAACTCGACCCAGACGTCTTGGCGCCGAAACCTCCTCTTAACGACCTCGAGTTCACTTCTGATGACGTCTTCATGTAATATCAAAGTTTACGTAACATTTCTAAGCTTATATTCCTTGCGCTTGTGCTAATGCATTTTTGCGAAGCATGAATTTCGTAATATTACTTTAGATAACATGGAACTTTGCATAATTTTTTTGATTGCATATTTTTATAATTTGTAAAAATAATTATCTTCAGTTTTGTTTTTTTCAAGATAATAATTGATAAAGACATTGTAAATTGAGACTTGGCACCGTTAAAAAATATTTAAAAAAATCGTAACTTGAGTATCATCGCGATTATGTAGGTTCACATATGAGTGATTTACAAATAGTTGTTATTATTGATGTCCAACATTTTTTTAACTACTAAACTATTGCAATTACTTAATTTACACTTTTAAAACAAGGGAAATTCGGTTGGAAAGATACTATCACTTAATTTTTCAAACCTCTGCAACAAATGTAGCTAAAATGTCACTACCGTGGTAGTGAGAAACCATATATAAATAAATGAATTAATTTTTTTAACTATGCAAACTTGAAGAATATATGAAACCACACGTAAATCTCGGCGGCAATTTGGTTAGCTATTGATTGGAATTTACGGTGTAAGATAAAGTTTAAAAATGTCATAACCGTGGCCGTAGCTACTTTTTTGATGCTATACCTTATACTGTAAATTCCAATTAATAGTTAATCAAATTTCCGCGGACAATTGAAATTTATTAATCCATAATATTACAAAAACATTGCAATAACCTGAAGAGGTAAATATGTTACCTGTATAGGCTCGATACATAATATAAACTATAACTAAAATACATAATAACTTACAAGCTAGTAATAACTTACAAACTAATGATAATCATTTTACATTTTCATAATTTTTTTTAAATTCGTAGTGTTAAACAATAACAAAAAAATAACTTTTATGTAGAATTTCAATAATCTAGTTGTAGCTATTATTTAATATAAACTTTTTTAGGTTGTTTTTTATAGTTACTTTGCTCTTCTTCGTTATTTTAAGTTCTACTGGTAGTTTATTGAATATCTTTATTGCTTCTAAATAATTTATTTTATTACTTATTTTTTTTTGAGGATGTAGGTATCTGTATGGACTTATTTCTCGTTATGCTTTGCGTATTCAAGTAACTTTCCCGTAGTTCTTGATAATGATAAAAGATAGCCTCTAGTTGGAATAACTGCCGTATTATAAGAGTTTTGTTTGGCTCAGAAAGTTGTTTTGATTTACAATTTTCAATATTATGTTTTGTATTCTTTGGATAATCCTTAGATTATTTTCATAAACTCCACCCCAAGCTATTATTCCATGCCTTACAATACTATGAAAAAATGCATAATAAACTGTCATTAATGTTTTATAATCCATAAAGTTCTTAAGTTTTGCAAAGATGAAAATTAAGTACTTGGTTTTCCCTACAATCTATTTAATTTGTCTATCACATTTCATGTTGAAATCAAGGTATATAATTAAGTATTTATATTCTTTAACTCTATTTATTATCTTATTATTTATTGTAACACTTATTGTTTCTGGAACTCTATCACAATAGTTCCCGAAAGTCATATGTAGCGTTTTGTCAATATTTAGAGATAGTTTGTTCAGTGTAAGCCAGTTTGCAACCTTATGCAGACTTGTATTCATCGCATCTACAACTAGTGACCACGTTTTATAAGTAGCTATGATAACGTGTCATTAGCGTCTGATGCCCTCTCTATATTTAGCGTATCCCCTAAGACGTCATTAACGTATATTATAAATAATAATCTCCCTAAAATAGTTCCCTGCGGAAACCATGTGGATATTTGTCTAAAGTCACTTTTGTAATCTTGAATTTTTACTCGTTTTTTCCTGTCAGAGAGATAGCTTTTAATTAATAATAGAGCTTTACTTTTTTTTTAATATATAATGGTGGTTAAAAAGGGCAAATCGCTTCGCGACCGTAGACGGGCTCGGGACCCCGCTCCCGAGGTCTAAGACATCGAGCGCGGGGCTCGTCATCCGCCCGTGAGCCGATCAGTGGGCTATTGTCAGTCAGGACCGAGATAGGTGATATCCATCGCGTTCGAGGCATCCGACAGCGACCAGTCAGCTAAACCCCTAGCTCCTTGATCAACGGTTGATAGAATCAACTGCCGAGCAAGGAACTGCAACATCCACCCTCTTCACCAAACCGACCCGGGACTGTTGTGCACATTACTTCGGGCCGGCCGGCTTGTCTGGGTCCTACGTCAATCGTATCTGTCTTGTTTGTCTTTGTCTATTCTCCGTTTGTTGCGTCAGTCTTCAAGGCAGTTGTCGGTCTTTTTGCCCTGTAGGACTTTGTCACGTATCGTGTTATGTCATCCCAAGTCTCTTTGCTGTTTAGCATGAGTATGACGACGTTGTCTGGTGTCATGTACCTTGTCGTCGTCTGCAGTCTCTGTTTCTCGGCTGCCTATCTTGGGCATACGATGAACGTGTGCTCGGCGTCGTCCCTGTAATGTCCGCAGTACCTGCAAGACGGGGTCGTTACCTTCCCCATCCGATCCAGGTAGTGACGGAACTATCCGTGTCCTGAGAGGAGCAGGGTTAAGTAAAAATTTACGTGGCCCGCTTCACTCTCCGTCCAGAGTCGTACGTCCTGTATTAGGCGTCTCGTCCACTTGTCTTCGTCTGTTCGTCCAGCGGGCTTGCCAGTCTGCCAGTGTCTCTGTCCATGCGTCTGTGGCGGTTCTCGCTCTCCCCTTTTCGTTGCTCGTAACGTAGATCCTCTGTCCCTCTATAGCTAGCAGGTCTACGAGGACAACCCCGGCGATCACAAGTGCCGCCGCGTCGGAGACGGTGTGGTACGCGGACGCGATTCGCAAAGCCCTCCTTCTTTGGACCGCAGTGATCTTTTTCCGATACTTCTCCCTCCGCATCGCGTCCGCCCATATCTCAGCCCCGTACAGTAGCATCGAGTGGGTCACCGCCATGAGGAGTCTCCGTATGTTCGGTTTCGGTCCTTTTGTGTTTGTCATGAGGTGGGCGAGCGCTGCCGTTTTCAAGATTGCCCTCTCAGCAGTGCCCCTGATATGCGGCCAGAAGGTCATCCTCGTATCCAAGGTTACCTCGAGATATCTGGCTTCCCCACCTGGACGCACGAGGGAGCCACCCACCATCATGGGAGTTGTCGGGTCTATCCGTTTTCTCGTCAAGTACCGTAGTTCTGTCTTTTGTGTCGCTAACTGTAGGCCCCGTGCTTTCATCCATTCCAGTACCCGTCTCATCGCCTAGTTCAGTCTCATCTGAGCCAGGCGTGTGCCCCTCATCTAGCCCAGCGGCCATCTCCAACAGTAACCGTCCGCGTTTGTTCGTCGTGTTCATACCCCACTCGATGGCCCGCGCATTGACGTCGCCTGCGAGAATTATATCGCCGGTGATGTCCCTTAACGCGTCCTCGAGAGCCGTCACTTTCCGTTCAAACTTCGCGGCGCTACAATTCGGGGTGAGGTACACGCTGACGTACGTCACGTCAGACACACTCGCCCATAGGAAATCTTCATCCCTCCCGTGTTCTATAATTCGCGACGCGGTACTCCCCCGAATCCATAGCGCCGCGGAGCGGGAGGTATTAACGTACCAGGTCGGGGTGTCTATGTCTCTGTATGGTTCGCTGATCATTATAACTTCAGCGCACATCTCCTCGACGTGCTGGGGCAGTAGGGCATGCGCCAGACGCCTTCCGTTCAGGTTGCCTTGGAGTATTGTCGTCATTTTGTCACTTTCGTCCTGTCCTCTGTCTGGATCTTGCCTCCGTCAAAGCTGTCTTGAATGCGGGGCACCGAGCGGTGCCGGGAACGTGCGCCACGCCCCTGCCCTCCTGCGCTGGGAAGAGGAAGCAGGTGGGAGCGCTCGTGCAAGCCCCGGCCCGGTGCCCAGCTCGTCCACACCTCCAGCATCTGTCGAGTCTGTCCGGACCGTTGCAGTCACTTTGGTAGTGTCCGTAACCGAGACACTTGTAACATCTCGGCAATGCCAGTCGTGTCTTTATACGGCAGCTGACAAATGCTATGCGTATATGTCGCTTCCCTAGTAGTTGCGTCCCGTCATGATGGCTGACCTCACGGATAGCCATCCTCTGCCCCCGGCTATTCGGACCGAGGACCGAGATCTTTCCATCCGTGTCATGTTCTAGTACCATAATCAGTGCGTCTCGTACTTCTGGGGTCTCCGTTATGTAGTCCAAATCCATGGACCTTAAGGTCTTAAGGCTATCCTTAACGTCTTTTGATATGTTTTTCTGCTTCTCCGAAGCCTTGTCCATCTTGGTCAGCTGTTCGAGCATTTCGTCAACCCTAAGCATGACTTTATCATCTGAGGATCGCTGCAGCATCGCGGCAGTCTCTTGAACTCCCAGACTTTCCGTATCGCTGAGGGCGCTCACGAAGCTCGCCGCGCTTCCACTTCTACTTCGGTTCTCCTGTGCCATTCCCGTTGTCGGGATAACTCTATTTTCCTCTGCTTCTCTGAAGCTTTTGCAGCTTCATCTCTTCTGGGACTGGTTTCCAGTTTCTCTCGTCATCGTCGTTCGTTGCTTGGTAACATTATCTGTAACATAAAAATTAATCCCGCCATGCGTCCGATGCATGGCCCCAACACATGTCTGTAAGCCTGTTGCAGCTGTCTCACTACTCTGAGGTCTCTATTGCCGCTAGGACGGTCTCCAACCGTAAAACTGCCACTTGGCAGCATACCGGCCACTCTGAGGTCTCTGATGCAGCTTGGATGCTCTCTGACCGCAAAACTGCCACTTGACAGCTCTCCAGCCATTGTGAGGTCTCTGCTGCAGCTTGGACGCTCTTTCACCACAAAACTGCCACTTGACAGCTGTCTGGCCACCCTGAGGTCTTTATTGTCGCTAGGACGTTCTCTGACCGCAAAACTGCCACTTGGCAGCATACCGGCCACTCTCAGGTTTCTGCTGCAGTTTGGACGTTCTCTGGCCACTAAACTGCCACTTCACAGCTCTCCAGCCATTGTGAGGTCTCTGCTTGCGCTAGAACGCTCTCTGACTACAAAACTGCCACTTGGCAGCATTCCGGCCTCTCAGACCTCTCTGCTTCCGCTAGAACGTTCTCTGACCACAATACTGCCACTTGGCAACATACCGGCCACTCTGAGGTCTCTGCTGCAGCTTGGACGCTCTCTGGCCACAAACCTGCCACTTGACAGCTCTCTAGCCGTCATGAGGTCTCAGCTTCCGCTAGAACGCTCTCTGACCACAAAACTGCCACTTGACAGCTCTGCAGCCATTGTGAGCTCTCTGCTTCCGCTAAAACGCTCTCTGACCACAAAACTGCTACTTCACAACTTTCCGGCCTCTCGGACCTCTCTGCTTCCGCTAGAACGCTCTCTGACCACAAAACTGCCACTTGTCAGCTTTCCGGCCTCACAGACCTCTGCTGTCGATACTATACTATCTCACCACATAACTGCCACTTGACATCTCTCTGGCCACTCTGACGTCTTTATTGCCGCTTGGACGTTCCCTGTTCGCAAAACTGCCACTTCTCAGTTTACCAGCCACTCTGAGGTCTGTATTGCAGCTTGGACGCTCTTTGACCACAAAACTGCTACTTGGCAACATTCCAGCCTCCCAGACCTCTCTGCTTCCGCTGGAATACTATTTCACAACAAAACTGCCGCTTGACATCTCTCTGACCGCTCTGAAATCTTTATTGCCGCTTGGACGTTATCTGTCCGCAAAACTGCCACTTCGCAACTTACCGACCACTCTGAGGTTTTCATTGCAGCTTGGACGCTCTCTGACCATAAACTGCTACTCGGCAGCTTTCCAGCCTCATAGACCTCGCTGGTTCCGCTAGAACGCTCTCTGACCACAAAAATGCTACTTGGCAGCTTTCCGGGCACTCTGAGGTATCTGCTGCCCCTTCGATGATCTTTGACCACAAAACTGCCACTGGGCACCTCTCCGGTCACTCTGTGGTCTCTACTACAGTTTGGAAGCTCCGTGACCACCAAACTGCGTTCTTAGCGGCTCTACGACCACTCTGAGGTCTCCGCTGCTGCTTAGATGCCCTTTGACCACAAAACTGAAACTCGACAGCTGTCGGGCCTCGCAGACCTCTCTGCTTCCGATAGAACACTATCTCTCCACAAAACTGGTACTTGACAGCTCTCCAGCCCTTGTGAGGTCTCTACTTGCGTTAGAACGGTCTCTGAAGACAAAACTGCCACTTTGCAACTCTCCAGCGATTCTGAGTCTCCACTTCCGCTAGAACGCTCCCTGTCCACAAAATTGCCACTTGACAGCTTTCGGGCCACTTTGAGGTGTCTGCTGCAGCATGGACACTCATTGACCACAAAACTGCCACTTGGCAGATCTCCGATCACTCTGAGGTCTCTGTTCCAGTTTGGACGCTCTCTAACGATAAAACTGCCACTTGACAGCTCTCTAGCGATTCTGAGGTCTCTAGTTCCGCTAGAACTTTCTCTGACAACAAATTTGCCGCTTTGCATCTTACCGGCCACTCTGAAGTCTCTGTTCCAGCTTGGACGCGCTCTGACCACAAAACTGCCACTTGACAGCTCTCAAGACAGCCACAAAACTGACACAAGTCTGCAGACAGCACTCAATCAGACAGAGACCTCAGAGTGGCCGGTATGCTGCCAAGTGGCAGTTTTGTGGTCAGAGAGCGTCCAAGCTGCAGCAGAAACCTCAGAGTGGGCGGTATGCTGCCAAGTGGCAGTTTTGCGGTCAGAGAACATCCAAGCGGCAATAAAGACCTCAGAGTGGACAGACAGCTGTCAAGTGGCAGTTTTGCGGTCAGAGAATGTCCTAGCGGCAATAAAGACTTCAGAGTGGCCAGACAGCTGTCAAGTCGCAGTTTTGTGGTCATAGAGCGTTCTAGCGGAAGCAGAGAGTTCTCAGATACCGGAAAGCCGTCAAGTGGCAGTTTTGCGGTCAGAAAACGTCCTGGCGGCTATAAAGACCTCAGAGTGTCCAGACAGCTGTCAAGTGGCAGTTTTGTGGCGAGAGAGCGTTCTAGCGGAAGCATAGACCTCGCAATGGCTGGAGAGCTGTCAAGTGGCAGTTTTATGGTGATATAGTGTTCTAGAGACAGCAGAGAGGTCTGAGAGGCCGGAAAGCTGCCAATTGGCGGTTTGTGGTTAAAGATCCTCGAAGCGGAAGTAGATAAATGAGAGTGCCCGGAAAGCTGCCAAGTGGCAGTTTTGCGGTCTGAGAACGTCCTAGCGGCAATAAAGACCTCAGGGTGGCCAGACATCTGTCAAGTGGCAATTTTGCGATCAGAGAAATTCCTAGCGGCAATAAAGACCTTAGAGTGGCCAGACAGCTGCCAAGTGGCAGTTTTGCGGTGAGAGGACGTCCTAGCGGCAATAAAGACCTCAGAGTGGCCAGACAGCTGTCAAGTGGCAGTTTTGTGGCGAGAGATCATTCTAGCGGAACCATAGACCTCACAATGGCTGGAGAGCTGTCAACTGACTGTTTTGTGATGAAATAGTGTTCTAGAGATAGCAGAGAGGTCTGAGAGCCCGGAAAGCTGTCAAGTCGCAGTTTTGGTGTCAGAGAGCGTCCTAGCGGAGGCAGAGAGTTCTGAGCGGCCGGAAGGCTGCCAATTGGCAGTTTTGTGGTCATAGAGCGTTCTAGCGGCAATAAAGACCTCAGAGTGGCCAAACAGCTGTCAAGTGGCAGTTTTGTGGTGAGATAGTGTTCTAACGGAAGCAGAGAGTTCGCAGATTCCGAAAAGCTGCCAAGTGGCAGTTTTGTTGTCAGAGAGCGTCCAAGCAGCAGCAGAGACCTCAGAGTGGCCGGTATGCTGCCAAGTGGCAGTTTAGCGGTCAGGGAACGTCCTAGCGGCAATAAAGACCTCAGAGTGGCCAGACAGCTGTCAAGTGGCAGTTTTGTGGCGAGAGAGCGTTCTAGCGGAAGCAGAGAGGTCTGAGAGGCCGGAAGGTTGCCAATTGGCAGTTTTGTGGTCATAGAGCGTTCTAGCAGTTTTGTGGTGAGATAGTGTTCTAACGGAAGCAGAGACCTCAGAGTGGCCGGTATGCTGCCAAGTGGCAGTTTTCTGGTCAGAGAAGGTCCTAGCGGCAATAAAGACCTCAGAGTGGCCGGTATGCCACTCTAAACCTTAATCTCCAAAAATTGTCCCGGAATTCTACAAATCGTACCGTTTGTAAGTTTGAAAACTACAAATCGCTAATTTTGGAGTTTATAAATATCAAATCGAATATTTTATACATTTGAAATTACGAAGATAATAGTTTTGTGTATATGAAATACCTAAAATATTTCATGGTTTTTTCTAAACTTCAAATCACGGGTTCTACATTTTTGAAATCACAAAATTGACGCGTTTCTAATTTTCAAATTTACAAAACACCTTTATGGGGATTTGAAAACACGAGAATATTTTGTCAATTGTTAAAAACTCGAAATTAAGCATTTTGTACTTTCCAAATCACGAAATTAACGTATTTACTGTTTTAAGAAGTACAAATTTTCATTGTGGACATTTGAAAGTACCAAATTGAATTATTAATTTTCTTAAACACCAAACCCATTATTTTAGATATTTTAAATCACACAAATAAAATTTTTCTATAATTCCAATGTATAAAGTTGGAATGTGGACTTTTGAAAACACCAAAAAGTTTGGCCAATAAATTCTAACTCTAAATAACGAGTTTGGAGTTTTCAATTCACAAAACAAATGTACTTCAATCATTGAAATATAACAAAGTAACATTTTATATAAGTAAACAGAAATTATTCAAAATCTTTTTATTTATACAAGTACGAAATAAAAAGACGCAGGATCCGAAGCAAAAGCCGGCAATGCGGCCGGTCACGTGACTTTACCAACGAAGATAGACCTTCTATCTTCGTTGACTTTATTGTTACTATCTATCTGCAGTTCTTCGTGTGTCACATGGAGAATGCTACGAGTTTGTGCTTTCGATTTTATAGTGCCTGCGTGTGTTATTGTTTTATGGTAATTTATTGATTGGAATGTAGACATTTACATTTTAATTTTAATATAGTGTATGTGTGAAAATTTTAATTTCAAAACGATTACTCCTGCCTGACACTCCGGTAGGACAAATTTTAGGTTATTTAGCTTATATAGTTAGCTAAAACAACGAATATATATATTCTTTGGCTATAATATATGAAACACTATTTTTCAAAATGGAAATGAATAAAATTCTTTTCGTACGTGATTTGAGTATTTGTATTAATAAATCGCTTATATGCACATCAAAATATTTTTCTATTTGGTAATGTTTATTTTGTTTTTATAGAAGATCTTTGAACCTGAAAATTATGATACTCTTCATGAATTTCTCGTTAGTAGTGGCATTAAACAACAAGTGGCAGATGTATTGAAAGGTGAGAGTTATATTTTAAGAATATACTTTTAATCAATTGTATTAGTTCGTGTATTGATATTGATTCAAAGCCTAAGTTTTAATTTGGTCGAGCATTAAGTAATTCTACATATTTACATGTAGAAGCACTTAATGTCTGATTGTTACAAATCCATATTACAAGTATTGTACTTACACAAAATTGTTTTAAATGTTCTTTGAAACAACTATATAAAATAATATGTATATTTGTTTCACGATTCATGTGCCAATTGCGGGGCTTGAATATGTAACATAGGCTTCAAAAGTTAGGTTTCTTACTTGTTAATTACTTTAGACAACATGTGAATCATATTATTTATTAATATTATACATTAATGCTTATTATTAGAATATGGGTTGTTCTCTGAGAGATCGTCTGCGAAATTTGTTTTTATTTATTAACCATCTAAATATCTTCCTGAGGAATACCGGTGGCTGATAGAGTCTTGCCAACAATTAGACCATTGCAGAATTTCTTATTCTCATTCGCAAGTCCCTATCAGCCACCGGTGTCTAGCTTTAATTTTGTCTACTTTTCGAATATTTTTTCTTTATTACTTTTTCAATTTATTTATAAACTGATTATCAAAATATAATTTTCTCTTTCTAGTAAAATATATCTTCTGGTAAGGAATATGTTATAAAAATCTCCATAAATATTGATATTATTTGGTGAACACAACGCAGGCCCAAAAATATTAATAAATTTTGACATGAATGAGTTTAGCAAACTATTTCATTACCAGACATATTCCTTACTAGAAGATATATTTCACTAATAAGAGAAAATTATATTCTGATAAACAGCTTATAAATAATTTGAAAAAGTAATAAAAAAAAAATGTTCGAAAAATAGACAAATTTAAAGCTAGACACCGGTGGCTGTTAGGGACTTGCGAATGAGAATAAAAAAGTCTGGAATGGTCAAATTGTTGGTTTGTAGGTGTTTTTTTGTAAGGGGAATTACTTTTCATGCGTATACATAATAAGTAATGTTGATCTAATTACAAGTTAATTCAATTAATTTATTGAGTTGAATGAGTGCAATAATTCCAGATTTAGGAGTCTTTTTGTGATAAATGCACCATTCTGAGACCATATCAGCTATATTTCAGGACATATAACACTACTTTAAGCACTATTTGCTTAACTATTAGCTGTTATCAAACCCTTCAAAAGCTGATTTTAACGCTTAAAATGGCAAGACTCAACTTTAAACTTTTTCTAATGA